>BLSH010200692.1:204027-226128 GCA_018402905.1 Glandirana rugosa | reverse complement strand
GTCACGACCTACCACCAGACTCCCTACCGGACATTAGGTGTCACGGGACCTACGGTGACGGTCACCAGTCTCCTCCGGACATCTTATATTTACAAATTCACAAGGCGCGTTTGCCTATTTAATTAAATGAAATACTCGACGACGGCAGTGGTCTTTTGAGGTGTTAACACAGCAAACTTATTATAACCATTTAATCTCCACTTTGACCGCGACGAGTTAACTTTTTGTGTTTTGGGTTTTTTTTAATTTTGGTGTTTTTTATTATTAATAGGAACTATATCTTAAAGGTCGTGCGACCATATGTTATGTTCATTAAAGGTTTATGCCCCATCCCACGGACTTTTACCCCAATAGCCTTTACTTGTATTGTATACCAGCGTGCTGGAAATTCTATATCAAGGATAATTATTATTTTTTGTGGTTTTAATTTTTTTTGGGTTTTGTGTTTTTCAATTGAGCAGCGCCAGTTTCACCTCTAATTTACCAATATTATTCAAACGACACAATTGTGGAGTTTTCTGGTGACGGCAGCAGCTCATAAAGTAAATTAATTTATCCGTTTGCGCGGAACACTTAAACATTTATATTCTACAGGCCTCCTCTGACCACTGGCAGTGGCATCCAGGGCACTGTGGATTACAGGCCATCCCTCAGACCACCATCCAGCACTGCATTACAGTCCTCCTCTGAGGTCCACTGGCAGTGGCATCCAGGGCATTGTGATTTACAGGCCATCCCTCAGACCTGAGACCACCATTCAGCACTGTGCAGCATTAAAGGCCTCCTTAGACCCCTGTCCAGAGCACTATGCAGAATTACAGGCCTCCTCTTCAGACCACCATCCAGAGCACTATGTAGCATTGCAGGCCTCCTCAGACCACTGTCCAGAGCACTCTGCAGCGTTACAGGCCTCCTCAGAGCACTATGCAGCATTACAGGCCTCCTCAGACCATCGTCCAGAGCACTATGCAGCATTACAGGCCTCCTCAGACCACCGTCCAGAGCACTGTGCATCATTACAGGCCTCCTCAGACCACCGTCCAGAGCACTGTGCAGCACTACTGGCCTCTTCAGACCACCGTCCAGAGCACTCTGCAGCATTGCAGGCCTCCTCAGACCATCCAGGGTGGCTAAATCTGTATCTGTGAGTTTGTTCAAACCTTAATACCATAAATAATAACATATTCAATTTTTTTACTCCAGGAGTATATAATTAGTTTTGAAATTCTAGAAAAATGCTTAAATAATGCATTACAATTTAACCAAACACATTTGATTTTAGTTGACTAAAATTATTTTATTCGACTAAAATGTACTGGAGATTTTAGTCTACTAAAATACGATGAATAAATTGGACTAAAACTAAAATGGCATTCCTAAGACTAAGGCTAAAACTGAATCAAAATTTGCTGCCAAAATTAACACTGCTAATTGGAGATGCCTGACATCCTGTGAGCAGATGAAAGTATGCTGCTGGTATCAGCTATTTACTGCCAATGAGGTTTGGGCACTAGCTATGGTATGTTTTAATTTTGATTAATGACAGGAAGTTCACTGTATATAGGAAAAAAATACAGTTACGTCCATCTTCAGCTCCCATTCTGATAAGCTCACAAAACATTCACACATGTTTCCCAGGGTTAACTGCTTATAGTGTATCAGCATAAATCCTATGATTAATTCTTTAATACTACAATAAGATATTTATCAGTGTATAAATAGAACATTTATAACAAATCTGCTTTTACTGGAATGCTGACTAATCTAGATATTCTGTAGATCAAGAGGAAGACAAAAATAACCCTTATAAAACAAAGTCAAGTTTTCCGTACGCGGGGAAAGAAATGTCTTCCTGATCCCCAAAGACAGTCTGCTAACTCACTAGATCAACATTATAAAATTGTTTTTCTTATATATACAGTTAGTAGTTCTCCTTGCAAAAACTTTATACCATGTATATAGTGCAAGCACCTAGAGATAGATGCATATACCTACCATACAGTCTGCAATTCTCTATACTTCAGCAGAATCCTGGGATGTTCTGATTATGTACTTGTTGGTAGGGAAGTACCAGTAATTACTGCATTCTAAATATGATGTTACTAATTCTTTCTATAGGAACAAGATCTTTATTTTAAGTCTATGCCTCTTTTATAATAAGAAAGTATCTTGCTTGCTCCTAGGGGCTGCAACATACATTGCATTCTGTTATTAACCACTTCAGCCCCGGGAGGATTTCACACTTTAGGACCGGAGCACTTTTTGCGATTCGGCACAGCGTCGATTTAACTGACAATTGCGTGGGCGTGCGCCGTTGTACCCAAACAAAATTTGCGTCCTTTTTTTCCCACAAATAGAGCTTTCTTTTGGTGGTATTTGATCACCGCTGCGTCATTTAAGATCGCTGCTATAAACAAAAGAAGAGCGACAATTTTGCAAAAAAAAAAAAAACAAATTTCTTACTTTTTGCTAAAATACAAATCCAAAAAAAAAATATAAAAAAACTTTTTTTTCAACAGTTTTGGCCGATTTATATTCTTCCTCATATTTGTGATCAAAAAAATCAAAATCGGAGTTTATTGATTGGTTTGCGCAAAAGTTGCCGCGTTTACGGATGATGAGAATTCATTTCTGGGGTTTTTATTTATTTTTTTATTTTCTACTACTAATGGCGGCGATCTGCAATTTTTAGCGGTACTGCGATATTGGGGCGGCCATTTTGACACTTTTTTGGGACCATTGGCATTTATACAGCGATCAGTGCTATAAAAATGCACTGATTACTGTGTAAATGCCATTGGCAGTGAAGGGGTTAACCTGCAGGGGGCGCTCTAAGGGTTAACTGTGTTCCCTGGGCGTGTTCTAACTGTGTGTGGGCTGCCCTAGCAGGGGAAGGATAGTGATCACAGCTTCCATATAGAGGAAAGCTGTGATCACAGCCCTTCCTCCCTCACAGAACGGAGATCCGTGTTTACATACACGGACCTCCGTTCTTTCACTCCAGGGGGGGGATCGCGGGTAGCAGGCGGCGATTGAGTCCACCGCACCCGCTTCCTGCCCCCCCCCCCGGAACACAGTGAGCGCGCGGGCGCGCCTCCGGCGGTACACGCACGCTCACAGTGCTCGATCTGGCAGCCGCCGTCGTATGACGGCGGTTTGCCTAGCAGAGCCATCTTGTCGCCGTCAACCTGCGGTTGGCGGTCGTCAAGTGGTTAAAGTGGTTGTAAGCTCTTGCATAGCTAGCTGATACACAGAGATTCCAACCAGTTTATCTGCAGCCCTCTCTCCTCCACAGCCCTTTAAAGTACAGAATTTAAATAGCATTTCGTAGCTCCAAGAGGCAGGGGATGTGGATCTGATATCACACACTGCACAGCACACAGCATAGAGCTGAGTGTAATCTGAGACTTGAGTAGAGGGAATGGACACCCCTCTTTCTCTACACAGTCTCACTAACAAACATGAACAGCTGACGCTGTCAGTCACCTGCTGTCTGCTGGGATTATTGGTGTCAGGATAAACTGTCAGAAGGGACCAATGCATATAGCAGAGGAATGGGAGAGGAGCCAGAAATTACACTTGGTGCTTTAGAATGAGGCAAGTACACTCTATAGAGCAATGTGTTTTTTCATTTTTCATTTCAGAGGTTTACGACCGCTTTAAGGCCTTATTTACTCTGCTGCTGGTAAACGGACATTTAGAGGCATTTGGGCGTTTTTTTCAGCTGCCCCTGAACTCATCTAATGTTATCTTATCAGTACATTTGCACAGGGTAGTTTAAGGTCGTTTCCAGGCAGTTGAGTTTAGAGGCTTTTTTTGGAACTCAAAAAAATGGGTTCAGACGCCAGTTCAGAGGCATTTGAAACGCCAAACAGCTTGTAAACGTGCCTAAAGGCGGTAACTCCCGTCTAGGAGCGTTTCGTTTACAGGCGTCTCCATTTTAAAAAATGCTCCTAGATGCAAAAACAGCTAAGCGCAGCATGCAAAACGCAGCAAAACAAACGTTTTAGACCCTGGTTTCTAGCTGTCAAGATAAAATGTTCAGGGGGGGTTGAAAAAGCGTGCCGTGTCGGAATTTGAATTAATTCTGCAAAAACACACACAGGAGGGTGCAAACACCTTGTGCATTACCATTGATAAATTTATTTCAACATAAGATAAATGGATACTCACAGGTGGATAAAAACAATGATGTACCCATCATGGGACCAAACCCGAAAGGATTGCTAACAAGTTTCGGGGGACAGACTTCCTTCCTCAGAGTTCTCTCTATTTTTATTCACCTGTGAGTATCCATTTATCTTGCATGTTGAAATAAGTTTATTAATGGTAATGCACAAAGTGTTTGTGCCCTCCTGTGTGTGTTTTTTGCAGTGTTTTGAAGATCTCCCAGTCTGAGGAGGGCTGCACCCTGAAGCACTGTAAAATGTGAGAACCCCTGGATTTAGCACTGGAGTGTTATATGGAGTGTTTCTGTTGATTTCTTTCTGTTAACTATACTAAAAATTCCAGCCACCTAGAAAAATGTATTGAATGCATTGTTTTCAGCAAGTTATAAGGTTTGAACAATAGCATTCTGAAAAGAAAGGTATGGTACAAACACTGTGCAGCACTACTAAGCAGTATGCAGAGCCTACATATATAATATGTTAATACAGGTGCTCCCATGTTAATACTTTACATAGCAAAAGGGCCTTTAAAATTAAAGACATTGATTATTCACATCAAATGGACCAAGCAAGGTCCATGAGTGATTACAACACAAATAGCCTAGCAGAGAAGAACTGTTATAATCACCTAGTACTTGGTTCCAGGCAGTGGCCTAGGAGTCGGAGGGTTGAACCAGAGCATGTGGAGGGAGACCTAGGCATCCAAATTTCCTGGAAATCACTGATGGAGTCTGCAGCTCCAGAATGGCAAAAGGTAGGACATATATCTGCCAGAGAAATGGAGAGTATAACAGCTCTTCTCTTGGCAATGACAAGTACTGGTATTTTTAGTTTTGTTTTTTAGGACCTCACATGGTCTTTTTAAGGTGATCACTTTCACACGTATCATATCTCTAAGAGAGAAGTGTGCAGTGATTTGCGCCTCTGCTCCAAACCAAATCCTCCTGCACTGCCTCAAGCACTGGGTGGCAGTATACAGAGCTGATTATGCTCCAATAGGCAGGGAGAAAAAAAACAAACTGCCACACTTTGGTGACATCACAAGAATCCCAGTTTATTAGAATTGACAGACTGTGCCCACACATGGGACCTCCCCTCTAAAGCGTTTCACCCAACAGGGCTTACTTAATCCTGGACGGGGACTGTCTTTGTGGTTGTCAATTCTAATAAACTATGATCCTTGTGATGCCACTGGAATGTGCTTGTATTTTATTGCCTGCATGACTTAAACAGACGTTAAAAAACACTCTCCACTAAATTATCAACACTACTTTAACCTCCTCGCTGCTTACTCAACCAAGTTTAGCAGCTATATCCCAAAATATTCCCCATTCCTGGTTCTAATGATATTTCCACTTTCTATGATTTTTTATTATAATAAATCCAATTACTGCTGAGGCATTTATTATCTCTTTTTGTTACAGGCCAATGAACAGATTCATCATGAGAACAGTGATGGTAAGTGTATACTGCTTCAGTAGCATTTGTTTAGTTACTAAGAATAAATTGTAAAACATACTTGTATTAAAGGTTTAGTCCTCCGTAAAATATTATTTGCGTTATAGTTGGAAATTTGTGGTCTAAGAAACCTACTGATGTCTATTATCTCTTGGAGATTCTAGCAGCAGGAGGTTCCCTGCATTGTTCCTAGCTATGTTTCTGCCCAACATGGAGCCTTGGATGTTCCCAGCCACTTTTGCATTCTCTATTACATCTGCAACCTTGCTCTGGGACCTACAGAACATCCATGCTCTGGGACCTACAGAACACGGTTGATGCACAGCACATCTGTGGCCCCATAGTCAGCCTGTGATGTCAAAGGTTGGCACTCCCCCTTCCAGTCTTGCATGGCCTGATAGGCAAGGTGTGGCATCACTGGTCTTGTCAGCAGAAGTAGCCAATCATCAGTAGTCTCTGCCCCTACCTTTCACACTTTGGTGAGGAAGAGAGGATAAAGCAGTCACAAGATCACCACTAGCGTTGCGCTGCCCCCTTGAGGGTCACTTGATAATTCCATTGCCCCTCGGTCTCCCTGAGCCCTCCACCACTCCTGACACTCTGGGTTCCTTCATAATGTTACCTTTTCTTAATTTAACATACTTCAGTGAAAAGGGCCACACCAGTTTGAGAGTTTAAAGTATTTAATTAAATTGCTGTTGTGTTAAAGTGTGACTCTCAATTAAACAGAAATTGCAGCACACAGGTAGAAGGTTAACAGTACTCCTGCTATATGCTCCTGGAATCGGCATCCACTGCACTCCTCCTTGCAGTTCTCCCCGATCGATCGCTTCCGCTGCCGCTGGATCTGTAACAGACTCAGATGGTAGTAGGGCAGGATCTGAAGATCATCCGCTGGAACACTGTAGAAATGCAGCCTGCTGGATCACTGTGTTTAGGCCGCAGGCCACAATCCCTCTGTAAAAGCACACATAGCCCTTGCTGTTCGATCATGCCATCCAAAGAGACTGCAACAGGCCACTCCCTTCACTTAAATAAGCTCTCCCATGAGGCACTGTCCTTCCCAGGAACCTTCCTATGCAGCACGACCCAATGGGAAATGGAGTCCTTCCACATCAGTCTGATAATAATCCTCACTGGCACACTACAAGTCCCACAAAGCATCACTTCCCACAGGTACAAATGTCCCTATTGCCAGAGAGGTAACGCTGGACTCCTGGCTACACTCTCCCCCCACTTAAAGTGTTTGGTCCCCAAATATTCAGGGTTTTTAACCTTAGAAAAAAAAACAAATATGGTTGATTCAACTTAACTTTCATTTAAACTCAACAGATACTGACAAACATCTGGGTTTTGCTGAAACATCTATAAATATTTTCAGTAAGTTCATAGTCCGTTTTCTGACAGGCCAGGGCAATAGCCGTGTCCCTCCCAGCAATGTCAGGAGTTGCATGGAGAACACCCCCAGCCCCATTAGTAACAGAGGCTGGGGTAGAGCCTGACCTTTGACTCGTAGGAATCAATCTGTCAGAGCTCTCTTCTAAAGCATCGTATGTCAATCTTCAGGGAGGATGAATTTTCCTTCGGAGACAGATAAGAGAACTCGTTTTTGGCTGATGAACAGTACTCTTCTAGGGATTACTCAATGAAAGGGAATGGTTAACAATTCTTAATTCAGGAGTGGAAATATCTTTTGAACTAGATGCAGAGGTAATTCCCCTCCCTGGACTAACTGAGGGAGTAGATTGACTTTCAGGTTCTTCCTCCAAACAAGTATCTATGACAGATTTGTCTACAGGAATAGTTATGGGGAGAACATCATCTTCAGATACGAGGCTTATCCCACCCACGACATCTTGATTGGAGTCTTCAACTGGCCCATCAGTACATTCAAGCACCGGAATACATTCTTTAGTAGAACTGATTAAATCTCCTTGCTCAAAACTAGGGGGAGGCAGTACACCATTACTATCGTCAACACTCTTTCCCTTGCTCGGTGACATAATCTTGGAAGCTAAACGACTCTACTCATTCAGGTGAACATCAGGTTTCCAAAAAGATGGAGGAACTTTAGGAACAGGCTTGACCTACTGGCCCAATGGAACACCTCTTCCTTATGACAAAAGTGTCACAGTTCTTGGTGGTCTAGAGGAATTTGATGACCTACTGACTTTATTGGGCGACCTAGGCTTTTGGTACCCAGGCCAAACCTCCATCTTATGGATAACTACTGGATCCCATATCGAGGATGGTATCACTTCCTCATCTTCGCTCTTTTCTGAGACTGATCGAGTGGGCTTGGCAGAGAGGTTTCTTCTGGATCTAGTCTTAAGAGGAATTGGATCTTCAGAAGGAACACCTAAGTCAGGAGGCACCCTAACTGCATTGGATATAGGAAGCAGATGATCTCGGTGCCATATATTTAAAGGGCCCTCCTGCCCTTCTGGCTTGATCTTGTGCACAGGTAATCCTGGGAGCTGCTTACAGATAACATAAGGATGAGACCTCCAATGGTCAGCTAGCTTGTGCTTCCCGGTTACACCCAAATTCTTTAGCAGCACTCTATACCCCGGCTGAAGATCCTGAACTCTGACTCGGAGATCAAAATTCTTTTTGTTTCTTGCCCCCCGAGTAGTGGCATGTTGCATGGCCTTTTCATAGGCTTGTTTTAGATTTTTTCTTAGCCGATCCAAATAACTTTTATGAGAAGTTAAAGAAGTGTCATCAGCAGATGTCCCAAAGACTAGGTCAATTGGTAACCTAGATTCTCAACCAAACATGAGACAGTAGGGTGAATACCCAGTTGCATCTTTCACAGTACTATTGTAAGCATGTACCAAAGTGGCAATATCATTTCCCCAGTTCTGCTTCTTCTCAGTAGGTAGGGTTCCTAACATGTTCAACAATCCTATTGAATCTTTCAGGTTGAGGATCCTCTTTTGGATGATAGGGGGTGGTTTGAGACTTCCTTATGCCCAGGGACTTGCACAGCTGGTGTATAAGCCACTTCTCAAAGTCGCTTCCTTGGTCAAAATGGATTCTGACAGGCAGCCCATAGTGAACAAACTTTTCTACCAGTACCTTGGCTATCATCGTGGCTTGCTGGTCTCTTGTGGGGTAAGCTTGGGCATATCTGGAGAAATGGTCAGTTACCACAAAGATATTGCTTCTTCCACCTGTATCTAGTTCCAGGCACAAGAAGTCAATACACACTAGGTCCATGGGGCCCTGACTCTGTAAATGCTCCATAGGGGCAGCACAGGTGGAAAGAGTCTTTCTTTAAATACAAGATAGACAACAGGGACAGTAGTCTTCCACCTCTCTGCTCATATCTGGCCAATAGAACCTATCCCTAATTAACCGAAAGGTTCTCTCTATGCCTAAATGTCCATGTTCATCATGCAGTGACTCCAGAACAGAATGGCGATGTTTCTCAGGTAGATACATTTGCCACGTTTCTTCTGCTCCAGCACCAGGGCCTCGCCTATAGAGAAATCCATCTCTCAGTTGCAACCGATTCCATTCGCGATGCAGTGTTCTAGCATGCTAAATCACGCTGTTCAATAATGACAGAGGGTCTTGTTGCACCAGTGCCTGTAAAGCTGCTTGGCAGAGAGGATCCTGCTCCTGGTCAATCTTGATCTCCTTGTTAGTAAGCCGAGCAAGCCCCTCCTCACTTTAGTCAACCCACAATAAGACAATGGTACCCTGGCAGGTGAGACTCCTAGGAATTCAGCTCCTGCAGCCCCTCTCAGGCGATGAGCCAATTGTTTACAGAGAGCCTGCACTCCATCAGTTGGCACGAAAGTCCACTCTGGAGACTCCTGTTCCTGACGTTATGGCCTGCAAGACAAGGCATCTGTGCCTCTATTTCCGGTACCTGGGCGGTATTTTTAACCAAACTGAAATCCAGCCAATGCAGCCAAACATCTATGCCCTGTGGCATCTAACTTTGCAGTCGTTAACAAATAGGTCAATGGATTGTTGTCAGTTTTGACAACGAATTGCACCCCATACAAATATCTTTCAATGTATCCACAACTGCCCACTTTAGAGCTAGGAATTCCAACTTGTGGGCCAGATAACTTCCTACAGAGGGGATAAAACTTCGGCTCACATATGCCACTAGTCGAAGCTGACCACCTTGCTCTTGATAAAGTATTCCTCCCAATCCATCCCGACTGACGTCCACATGAAGCTCATATGGTTTAGATGGGTCGGTGGAACAGGGGCCTCAGTTAAGCACACTATCAGTCATCGGTTTCCTCTTTGGCCAAACTTCTTCTCTTTTGTTTTCCCCTCTTTTCCCCAGAGACCACCTGCAACAATTCATTGTGGGGCTTGGCGATCTTAGCAAAATTAGCCACAAATCTCTGAAAATACGAGCAGAACCCTAAGAAGGATCTCCATCACAGTTTCAGGTTGGGCCAGGCAGTGACCACCTCCAGCTTCTTTGGATCAGTCGCCACTCCATTGGCCAAAACCACATGTCCCAGATAAGTGACCGAAGTACGATAAAACTGGCATTTTTCCATGGATAACTTCAATCCTTCTTCGTGAAGCCTCTCCAATACCTTCTCCAACCGCACCTCATGTTCTTCCAAAGTTCTTCCAAACACTATGATATCATCTAGGTATACCAAGACTTCCACCAAATTCCTATCTCCCAATGTTATCTCCATCAGTCTTTGGACAGTAACTGGTGCTCCAGTTAGTCCTTTTGGCATTCTGTTGAATTCAAGTACCCCAGGGGCCAATAAAAGCCGTCTTCTTCTTATCCTCTGCACACATAGGTATCTGGTAATATCCACACTTCATATCCAACACATTGTACCACTTAGCTCCAGCCAAACACTGCAAAACATTTTAAATCCATGGAGTAGTGCACTGATCTGGAATTGTTCTCCGATTGAGAGTCCGGTAATCTATACACATTCTTAGAGTTCCATTCTTCTTCCAAATCTCCACAATGGGGGAGGCATATGGACTTCTAGACTCTTGAATCACTCCAGACTTCTTCAGCTCTGCCAACTGTTCTCTTAAATCTTCCAGATCACTGAGCGGGATTCTCCAAGCTCTTTCCCTGAACGTTTTTTCTTCCTGCAGTCGTATCCGGTGATGAGCACTTTTGGCACAACCCAAATCATCACTGGCGAAAATCTTCTCCCATCAGCGTAATTAAGACTTCATCCTCTCTCTCCAGAAGTGAGGCAAACCAACAGCGCACTCTTCCATCTCCTTTTGCAAACTCTGTTGCTCCTGTTTCTTCTGAATTTCCTCTGGCACTACCAGAATAGCTGCACTCACTTGACTCACAGACATCCGTGCATTCAGGACCACAGGGTGATCGGAAATATTGCAGCTAATAGACACTTTCTTCTTACTTCTCAGAAAAGCCTTAGTAGGTACCAGTACAGGAACCATGGCTAAGCCTGCCGCCTCAGTTTGAGCATCCGTCTCCAATACTACAAAGGGTTCTGGATGATCCCAGATAAGTTTTACAGTAGCCTTTAAACAAGTAACTTGTAACTGCTGGCTGAAGCACCATCATTCTCATGTTCAGCTTCCATAATGGACTTACCCCATGGATTGGAGCTTCCTTCTCCTAGATCACTTGCTGACAAGCTTGATACCGAGTTGGGTGAATCACTTCTGGTACAGACCCACCTTCCCCTGCTACTTTTTCCAGCAATCGTCAGACCAAATCAGTATTTTTTCCAATTAACAGGGAATTGTGTTTAACGCCTGCTAGTTTTGGACACACTACAGTTAGAGTATCAAAGGTTTCGACCTTCCCAGTTGCCGCTGGTCCAAAAGAAATTCTTATGGGAATGTATCCATCATATGGGAATTTGTTTGTCCCAAGTCCCCAAATCTCCAACTCTTCCAGTTTGTTCAGTGGGACATGTTTCTGATATTGACTGTAGAAATCTCTGTAAAGTAATGTAACCTAAGCAATTGTATCTAAAAAAGCTTGGGTATATATGCCTTCCAGTTGTACTGAAACAATAGGAGAGGGCCCCACTAACTTTTCAGGTAAGGTGCCCCTTTCTATCCCACTTGGATTTCTTGTCAGTCCACTCTTCGAGGACCTAACTCTGACCCTAGGGGTTGACCCAGTATTGACTCCCTGTAACTGGCCCTCAGACCCCAGTGACGGGGTAATTACTGTCAGGAAACATCAGCTGTAAATCCTGAAACTCGGATTAGAATGCCCGTTCCTGTGCGCAGGCGTGCACGGGAGCGCGCGCACATGCAGCAGGTACTGGCACGGGCGCGTACGCAGGTGCATGTCGGCATTGGCGCCAGACAGGCTATTTATATAGGACAGCACCTTGCAGCTGGTGCTGTCCATTTTACAGTGTTTAGTGTTCCTGATAGACCTGTTTATCTGTTCCTGTTTACCTGTGACCCGGCTTGCCTTGACCTTGATTGATATCCGCCTGCACCGACCCCTGTCTTACCCATGACCACTCTTCTGATCATCCCTTGCACTTCTGCCGCCAGCCCGTTGACAACCCAGCCTGCACCTGACTACTCTTCTGCCTACTCCTTCTGTACCACGTTGCCAGCCAGTTGCCGACCCAGCCCTGTACCACCAATCTGCCTTGCTGCACGAGCCACGCAGGACCAGTCCAGCCCTCATGCCATCCTGCACTCTCGAACCACCTGTTTGCTTTACCAGGGGTTCCTGAATCAGGTACGCAAGAGCGGTTGCTCCCTGCACAAGTCAGACTCCACCACCAGGTGCGTGACAGTAACAGACAACCATGTCCGAGTCTGCACAGGGAGCACCCTCTGCCATGGATGAACTTTGTGCCCACCTAGCAGGTCTTACACAGGCAGTCAAGAACCTGCAGGAGGGCTACACCCGGCTAGAAGAATGGGTACAAGAGATTGCTACACTTGCTGCTTCCGGGGCCAGTCAGTCCTCTGCCTACACCATTGTGGCCCTTCCATCAGAACCCAAGGTTCCTTTGCCGGACAAGTTCTCTGGGGATTGCAGTAAATTCCGGGTTTTCCGCAACTCCTGCGAACTTTACTTTGGTCTGCAACCCTGTACCTTCTCGCTAGAGGCTAAGGTGGGACTCGTGATCTCCCTGCTGCAGGGTGAACCCCAAGCCTGGGCTCATCGTCTATGAACAGGGATCCCTGGAAGTCTCCTCTCTAGCCCTGTTCTTTGAGGCTATTTCTCGCTTATATGAGGACCCTCACCAGGCAGCTACAGCCGAGGCTGCTTTGCACTCTCTCCAGCAAGGCCAGCGCACGGTGGGAGATTATGTCTCTGAATTCCGGCGCTGGAGCGCAGACACGGCTTGGAACGATGCGGCACTATGCTACCAGTTTCGCTTAGGTCTGTCAGAGTCACTCAAAGATTAATTAGCCCTGGACACTCTCATAAACCTGGCAATCCAAATTGATTGCCGCCCCCGGGAACACAGAGTGGAGCGATCCTTTGGAGCCACACGTTTTACCTGGATGTTGTCCCGGGTGCCCAGTTACCCAGCTCCAGCCCCTCTGGACCAGCCACCTCTCCTTCGGCTTCTCTGGATCGTCCTGAACAAATGTAAATAGGGCTTCTCCGTCCGTCTCTCACACCTGAGGAGAGACAACAACGCCGGGCTCACAACTTATGCCTGTACTGCGGGGAGCCCGGGCAAATGGTAAGATCATGCCCGGCTCAGTTCTGTAAGTGCCTGCCAAGGGACATGAAGGAAGAGTTATCTGCCAAACTGAACACCCCTCACCTTATTCTCTCCATTTCCTTACAGCTTCCAGGAGGGAGTATCCAGGCTCTGGCAATTATTGATTCCGGAGCATGCAGCTGTTTCATCAGCCAAGCATTTGCAGCCCAGCACCAGATTCCTCTCCGTCCTAAGGCACACAAGATGGTCATCCGCCTTGTCGATGGCACCACCCTCAAATCACAATCACGCATGATACTCTCCCTCTGCCCATTGTGCTGGCTGGCGGCCACCACAAACTACTCACCTTGAATACCATTGCATCCCCTCTCTTCCCCATCATCCTAGGCCTGCCTTGGCTTCGGCCACACAGCCCCCGCATTAACTGGTCCACTGGGGAGGTCCAATTTCAGTCTACCTACTGCTACCACCATTGCCTGCCATGGGCTAATGAAATCAGCTCTACTCTGCTCAGTATGGAATCCGACCTTGACCCTGATGTCTGTCAATCAGTTCCTCTAGCATATCACGACTTCTTGAATGTTTTTAGCAAGAAGGGAGCTGAGAAGTTACCTCCACACAGGCCCTATGACTGCAACAATTGAACTTTTTCCAGGGGCAGAAGTACCTTTTGGCAGGATCTACCCACTATCTGAACTAGAGCTGATGGCCTTCAAGGCCTATTTAGACGATAACCTTAAGAAAGGGTTCATTCATCCTTCCACGTCTCCCGCAGGTGCCGGGATATTCTTCGTGGAGAAGAAAGACCACACATTGAATACAAATAAATCAATATCACACTAAAAGATTGCAACCAAACTGGTATAACTTCAATAAATAGTGCAATTGACTGATTCAGATTCACCTGCTCTATTTAAGTGAGTTCTTAGGAGAATTTAGTAATGCAAGGAATAGTACCCTGAGTCCTGCAAAGTGGGGGGGGGGTAGCTGTAATTGTAGCAAATCCTCTATTAAAGCTCAGTGCGTCTTCTGCCGGTTCTTTTATTTCAAGATTGGTACCTAAAAAGTAACTGTGTCCATAGATCCTCAGAACATGGCACAAGGGTGAAATAGGAATTCCACGGAAATAGATAGAAACCTTCACAGTGATCACTGACTTTAGGGTAAGCTTATATCTAACAACAATCCAGTGCACTCAAGTAATTATAATCCAGCCTCCTCAGTCCTATAGTAATACTCAGATGCCTACTAACTTTCTTGGTGAGGTATGTATTAAATAGATCAGTACTCTTATAACTGGGCCTGGGCCCGCTCACCCAACCGAACAAGCGACAGCAGACAACCGGTCCTGCTGCTTAAATGATGATGATGACTCTGGGGATGATGAAGTACTCCGCTATATGCTCTTGGAATCGGCCTCCACTGCACTCCTCCTTGCAGCTCTCCCTGATCGATTGCTACCGCTGCCGCTGGATCTGTAACAGACTCAGATGATAGTCAGGCAGGTTCTGCAGATCATCCGCTGGAACACTGTAGCAAAGCAGCTCACTGGAACACTGGAAATGCAGCCCGCTGGATAACTGTGTTTAGGCTGCAGGCCACAATCCTGCTGTAAAAGCACACAGAGCCCTTGCTATTGATCACGCCGTCCAAAGAGACTGCAACAGACAACTCCCTTCACTTCAATAAGCTCTCCCATGAGGCACTGTTCTTCCCAGGAGCCTTCCTATGCAGCATGGAATGATGGGAAATGGAGTCCTTCCACAGCAAAATCTGATAATAATCCTCACTGGCACACTACAAGTCCCAAAAATCACCACTTCCCACAGGTACAAATGTCCCTATTGCCAGAGAGGTAACGCTGGACTCCTGGCTACACTAGAAAGAGCCAGCAAATCTATTTAGATTATTATAATTCAGGATTTATATAGCACCAACAGTTTGCGCAGTGTTTTACAGCATGAGGGCAGACAGTACAGTTACACTACAATTCAATACAGGAGGAATCAGAGGAGCTCGGTAGAGCTTAACTTTAAAAAACATGAAATTATTAAAATTTTTTAGAGGAGTTGTGCTGAATACTGATACACTTTTATAGCATAAACAGTTAACATACAATTTTAGTGTTAAGGGTTAGGTGTAACGATTAAGTGTTGGGGCATATTGAGTGTTAAAGAGGAAAATAACCCTGATGGGTTTTACTTCCTCTTTATTACCCTGCCATGTTAAAGCATAATGGGCTCGTATGCATTGCATATTAGCCCATAATGTGGCACTTACCTGCATTGGAAGCCCACAATGTCCTACGATGTCCCCGCTCCAGGCCGCCTCCATCTTCTGCCCCTCTTCCTTCCAGGGCCGTGAGTTCTGTGACTGGCCGGAGTTGCATGACATCACTCACGCATGCGCGCGGGAGCCGCCGATCGCGGCGCAATCTCAGTGAAGGAACGGCATGGAGGCTGTTTCTTCACTGCGCATGTGCCCGATGACGTGGGCACATCACAGTACACTGTATATCTCCTAAACCGTGTAGGTTTAGGAGATATGCAGGGAACCTACAGTTAAACCTTATTATAGGCTTACCTGTAGGTTAAAGTGGTTGTCAAGGGTTGACAACCACTTTAAGTGCTCTCATTAGGTGTTAGTTTAGGGTTAGGGCAGACCCCTCAACATGACCCACTGCAGTATGTTAAAAAAAAACCTTTGCTGCTGATCATCTCTATGCCTTTCTGTTTGTACTCAGCTTTTTAATTACTAACTATGCTAAGGAGTCTGGTTTTAAATGTGAGAGATGATTAGCAGAGAAGTGCATTTTCTTAACGGAAATCTTGCTACAGGAATATTCAAAGGAAAAAGCCATTGGGTGATTTAACCCACTGTTGCCAACTCAAAATGATGTTTTCCATTTTGGTTTGAGGTTAACTTTAATGACAGATAACGTTATTGAAGATAGTTCAGTTTTACCTTTAGCCAAACATTTTGTATCTCAGGTGCTCGGGCAGCCAGTGTCATAATAGCCCTAACTGATGGAGAACTTCAGCAAAGTCAGTTCTACTATGCAGAAAAAGAGGTGAGTGAAAGCTTCTCCATTTTTTTTTTTTCAATTTTATTATAAGAGCTTCTAGCAAGCGTATGGCCAGCTGTTGTTGTTAATTGCTGCCAGCTGTAGGTGAAATTAACTAACATGTTATTAAGTTGCAGATAGCCTCTGGAGTAATTCATAAAGTTGTTAGGGTTAACCAGTAATTGTAAATATATGAACGCTGATTGGCATGTGGGAATGCAATACTAGTATCTAAATGAGAACAATGAACACTGAATACAGTAACACAGACATATCTTCTATACTCCTGCTTACAGGACTGTAGATATTTTTTTTATAGGGGGGTTCAGCAGCAGGTACTAAGTAAAAGTCTTTTTAAATAACACAAATTTCGCCAAATTCATAGACTGGAAAAAGGAAAATATATGTGTTGCTCATAGTAAGCAATCATATTATTAATTCTATTTTCTCAGATCCGGAAAATTTAACCTGATTTCACTTTTGCCTTCTTCCAGTTTTTATGAACATTGCCCAGTAAGGTTGCTATTGTCCAGTCTAAAGCCTGGTATGGGCTGAACGAAAAAAAAAACTGACAGATCAGTGTACTAACACGCTGTGTTAGTACAGCAATCTCCACCATTGTGCTTTTGAGTTCTGACAGGGGGATGCCCCACACCAGACCACAGTGGGCAGTGATCTTTGCCACTGGACTGCCTATCACAGGATGGTGCACTGTACTAGCCAATTTTACTGGGCAGGTGCAAAGTGGCACCATCTTGTGGAGGCAGCGCACTCACTGATTTTTTATTACCCAGCATACCAGGCAAGAGAAGCGGTACTGTGTAGAGTCTATACATACAGAACATACCTAACAACTTTCGAGCTTGAAAATGAGGGACATGACAGGTAGGTAGTGACCTGCGGCACGTGTAGCTGCAAAAAAGTGGATATTGCCAAACATAATAGTGGAAGGGTTTTAAGGGACAGGGTTAACCAAAACCTGGGCTTCCTTGTACCTATAAAATATGCCACGGCTGAGTCTTCCATAATTGCTGTTGTGTTAGCCTGTTAGGCCCGGACTGTTTAGGATCATGGGCAGAATCACCATGATTCTGCCTGCACTTCCAAATCACACTGCTATGTTGGCAAAACGCAGCCCATGTGTTTGTGTTCCATTTATTTGTAGTGGTACCAAATCACGGTGTGGTTTTGGACGCTTGTTGTGCGATAAATCGTTCAACAATCAGAGCAAAAAGATACCACATTAAAAGTAAAAATGAATGAAACACAAACACATGGGCTGTGTTTTGCCAACACTGAAGTGTGATTTGGAATCGGGGCGCGGTGGTAGGCAGAATCACAGAAATATTCTGCCCATGATCCCAAATCGCTACATGTACCTAACAGGCTAACACAACAAACATGGAAGACTCAGCCCAGGGCTTCTGTAGCCACGTACTCCCTTGAGAGTGGCTGGTAGTAGTGGTTCATCTATTAGCTGCCCTCAATCACACCATATTTCACACATCCAGAGACACTGACCAGGCCGGCTCTTGTTTTTGTTGTTTTATTTAGGGGAAATAACTTGGATGGGGATAAGGGATGCCTGTGGGATGCCCAAAGAATTATAATACACAAAGTGCATATACACTCCTGTATATGCGCACTTCACTGCAGACCGTCCCTCTGCAGACTGTTACTCCTCGCTCTCCAGTCTCCTTGCTGACCGTTTCTCCTACAATTCTCTCTCCAGCACTGAAAATACAGTCAGGTCCATAAATATTGGGACATCGACACAATTCTAATCTTTTTGGCTCTATACACCACCACAATAGATTTGAAATGAAACAAACAAGATGTGCTTTAACTGCAGACGTTCAGTTTTAATTTGAGGGTATTTACATCCAAATCAGGGGAATGGTGTAGAAATTACAACAGTTTGTATATGTGCCTCCCACTTTTTAAGGGACCAAAAGTAATGGGACAGATTAACAATCATAAATCAAACTTTCACTTTTTAATACTTGGTTGCAAATCCTTTGCAGTCAATTGCAGCCTGAAGTCTGGAACACATAGACATCACCAGACGCTGGGTTTCATCCCTGGTGATGCTCTGCCAGGCCTCTACTGCAACTGTCTTCAGTTCCTGCTTGTTCTTGGGGCATTTTCCCTTCAGTTTTGTCTTCAGCAAGTGAAATGCATGCTCAATCGGATTCAGGTCAGGTGATTGACTTGGCCATTGCATAACATTCCACTTCTTTCCCTTAAAATACTCTTTGGTTGCTTTCGCAGTATGCTTCGGGTCATTGTCCATCTGCACTGTGAAGCGCCGTCCAATGAGTTCTGAAGCATTTGGCTGAATATGAACAGATAATATTGCCTGAAACACTTCAGAATTCATCCTGCTGCTTTTGTCAGCAGTCACATCATCAATAAATACAAGAGAACCAGTTCCATTGGCAGCCATACATGCCCACGCCATGACACTACCACCACCATGCTTCACTGATGAGGTGGTATGCTTTGGATCATGAGCAGTTTCTTTCCTTCTCTATACTCTTTTCTTCCCATCACTCTGGTACAAGTTGATCTTGGTCTCATCTGTCCATAGGATGTTGTTCCAGAACTGTAAAGGCTTTTTTAGATGTTGTTTGGCAACAGGCATTCCTGTTTTTGAGGCTCACCAATGGTTTACATCTTGTGGTGAACCCTCTGTATTCACTCTGGTCTTCTCTTGATTGTTGACTTTGACACACATACACCTACCTCCTGGAGAGTGTTCTTGATCTGGCCAACTGTTGTGAAGGGTGTTTTCTTCACCAGGGAAAGAATTCTTCGGTCATCTACCATAGTTGTTTTCTGTGGTCTTCCGGGTCTTTTGGTGTCGCTGAGCTCACCGATGCATTCTTTCTTTTTAAGGATGTTCCAAACAGTTGATTTGGCCACACCTAATGTTTTTGCTATCTCTCTGATGGGGTTGTTTTGTTTTTTTCAGCCTAATGATGGCTTGCTTCACTGATAGTGACAGCTCTTTGGATCTCATATTGAAAGTTGACAGCAACAGATTCCAAATGCAACTAGCACACTTGAAATGAACTCTGGACCTTTTATCTGCTTCTTGTTAATGGGATAATGAGGGAATAACACACCACTGGCCATGGAACAGCTGAGCACGCAGCCAATTGTCCCATTACTTTTGGTCCCTTAAAAAGTGGGAGGCACATATACAAACCGTTGTAATTCCTACACCGTTCACCTGATTTGGACGTAAATACCCTCAAATTAAAGCTGAAAGTCTGCAGTTAGAGCAAAGTTCGTTTCATTTCAAATCCATTGTGGTGGTGTATAGAGCCAAAAAGATTAGAATTGTGTCGATGTCCCAATATTTATGGACCTGACTGTAGTAAATCATCACTCCATTATTCCTCTCCAGCACTCAACTTAGTTTCCAGCTTGAAGGGAAATTTATCAAGCTTCTCTATTCCATTCTCTTCAACGCGGCAAACACATGGCGAGGCCTACCCGCAGCAGAACCCCGGAACACCCATTACAAGCCAAGGATCACGGGCCCCTGAATGTGTTGCAAAAATACTTGAGTGCTAGCCGGGCCTTTGATGGACTACAACTCCCAGACTCCCAGCCCATCTCTCTTCCAGGTCCCACCGACCTGCTTTTCCTCAGTGACTCTCATTTCCCTGAACTGGCTCCCAAGGCTCCCACAGCCTGACCATTATTCCTCTCCCAGCCTTTTCCAGCACTTTCTCTTGCAGTTACCAGGGACTGTCCCTCACCAAACTGGTGGAACACTTTAAAGTCTCTCTCACTGTGTAGCACCTCCGCTGTTCTCCCGTTCCCTGTGGGACTCCAGGAATCACTACCACTCCTGGCTGCAACCAAACCTCCAGGCCCCAAGGTCTCCCTCCTCAGACTGGGGTGACCCCCCAGGTAGGGGCCTCCATAGCGCCTCTGTTACATCTCCAGACTTTCACTCAACACTTCTGGCTGACTCAGAGTATTTAAGGGGGCCTGCCCCCTGCCAATCCTGCTTGGGGATTGGTCAGGGCTCCCTAGAACACTCCAGATGGCTCTACCTATCTCCCAGCTCTCCATCCAGAAACCTTCCCCAGGGTTACAGAAAGAAGTGGGAGGTTCTGGTGACCTCTTCTGTCAAGTCCTCTCAATCCTCCCTGAGCCACTCCTCCCGGCCCAGATCAAAACATTCAAGCCTGCTCTTACACTCAGGCCTGACTAAATTTTACCTCACCTAGCAAACCCTGCTATAAAAATGCACCTATACTATGGGGGTGCTACACCTCAATCACCTACTTTGCCAGCAATTGCCACAATCTCAGATACCTAGTAGAATGACAGGAAAAAAAATTTGAAGCACTGCAGTTTTAAGCTAGCCTCACTAAGGAGGACACAAGGGAAGAAGGAACACACCTGGTGACCTGGGGTGGACTGGGTCAACAGACAGCAGCAGCAGCACTTCAGAACATCATCCATGTCCATGTGGCAGGCTGGTGGCTAACAGCACCCTTGAGGGTCCAGCTGCTCACCCAGGTGGCAGTCAAAGGTGGGAAGCGGCACTGCAAGGAGGCAGAGCTAATGGAAACAGAGAGGATCGGTGGGTGGGTAGGTGCTGGCCGCTCCCACTCTTCTCAGTGCTGCCTTCTGTCCTGGTGGCTGCGGCTGGACAAGTCAATAAGACATGATCCCGTGTAATGGAGCCTAGAGGCACTGAGGTGCAGAGGTGGAGCAGCAAGAGCTAGGGTCCTCTTTAAAATGAAATGGACCCTGGCCAAATATTTTCAATATCAGTTTACTGCAGCAGACCAGGCAGCGATTTTGATTGTTTACCAGAGGTTACAGCACACATTATGGCTCACAGATTATGTGCTAGAGGTTACAGCACATCATTTCTGCTTGCTGATTGGTTGCCAGAGGTTACAGCACATGTTACGGCTCATTGATTAGTTGCTAGAGCTTACAGCAGATTCCACCCTCCAGGGATACAGTTGAAAAACAAATTCTGTTAAGCATGCCACAGAATAGTGGGCATGACCAGATTGTGTATAAGAATGGCCTAAGCCCCCGTTCACATTGGAGCAACTTGTTGTTGACCTGTCAAATCGCATGACAAGTTGCACCCTTTTGGCGTATGGCCATGTTCAAATATTGCACCGATTTAAAAAAGTAGTTCCTGCACCACTTTTGGTGATTTCGTTTCAATATTTTTATTGAATTTAAACAGTATAGCACAAGTAACAACCATAAGTAGACATATGAGAATATACCTTAACATGAGATTATCCAATATCGTATTGAGAAGCTGTTGTCATCAGAAAGATTCTTTTCTGAAACGTTAAAACATTTGTAATAGAGATTCACATTCTCGTACAAACACCATGAAGCTGCGAGAGCTGCCCTGGCCCACCCGACACCCCAATTGGGAGCTATCTGTGTCCGGGAGGTCAGTGCCACCCACCCCGCTCCTGGCCACTTTGCCTGGAATATCCATACATGACTCACCCTCCACCCGAGGTAGACACTTGAAAATCTACTGTACACTTGTGGTAAGTGCGTCATATTGTGTACACAAATAGAATTCTCTACCTCCCATCACGGGAATAGTTACTACACCTTCTTTCGTATTAAACGCTTTACAACAGCCAACTTATAGTTGACGATTAACAAATTCTGATAACTTCTTAAACTTCAATAGTCTTAAACAATTAGCAGTTGATATTCAACCGACAACATTTCGCAAATTATGCTTTCTTCC
>BLSH010200692.1:175760-196718 GCA_018402905.1 Glandirana rugosa | reverse complement strand
TTCGGTTCGAAGTTACAGTGCCGTTACACATCAGTTACTATTTTGACATCTGAGTGACAATTAAGTCTCCATCCACCAGTTCCCCACTAAGACAAATTAGTAAGAGAAACTCATGGGTAAGTGTAACTAACGCCGAAACTTTAGCACGTTGAAGTAGACTTTAACGTGCTAAAGTTTCGACGTACACTCGCACTAAAGTCCACACTTAACCTTCTGTAGACACGTCGAAGTACATGTCTACAGATACGTTCAACGTGGACTTTAGTGGTTTTCACGTCACGCGTACGCGCCCCGTACTACCTCCTGTCGGTCGGGCAAACCGAGCTCCGCTGGAGGCTTTCTCCGGTCCTGTTGGCCGAGGGGACTCGGAGCACTATGAGGATGCGTCCTCCATCATGCCCCGCGCATGCGCACTGCACTTTTGGTGATTTCAGGTGCAACTTGCATAGACATCTGTACATGAAGCTGCACAGATGTCTTCCAATTCACACCTGAAATCACGCTCACATGCAGCTTTGAAATCGTGCAATTTCAGATGAAGTTGCACGATTTCAAAGCCGCAATCAATGTGAATGGGTACTCAAAGAGAATGATTAAACAGAATCACCCCTTGACCACCTACCTCTGAATTAACAGTGAGTCTACAGTTTTATCATTGACTACACATTGCCGTGACATTGAAGCTTGGCTTCACGGTGCCGCAACCCGACATGTCAAGTTTCACAGGCAACGTTAAACTTTCCCAATGATGTCACAGTCGCCGCAGCCACAAGCCAAATGTACAGATAATCAGAGACAGCGGATGGATCACAGGAGATAACCAGAGACTGCGGAGTGACTACAGGAAATAACCAGGGACTGCAAAGTGACTGCAGGAAATAAACAAGCACTGCGAAGTGACTGCAGGAAATAACCTGAGACTGTGGAGTGACAACAAGATATAACTAGAGACTGTGGAGGGACTACAGAAAAATAACCAGAGACTGTGCAGTGACTACAGGAAATAACCAGAGACTGCGGAGTGACTACAGGAAATAACCAGGGACTGTGGAGGGACTACAGAAAAATAACCAGAGACTGCGGAGTGACTTTCGGCAATGCACAGCTATACAGGGGCTAAACAACACTGTACCATAACAGTGAGTCTACAAGCAGTAGAGGCAGAGAGACCTACCTGGCCAGCCCGGCTCACCTCCCGCTCTCAGAGGTCCAGGGGCAGGGCTCTCAGCTGTCCAGGGGTGGGTGTCTCAGCTGTCCGGGGGTGGGGCTATTAGTGGTCCAGGGCGGGGCTCTCAGTGGTACAGGGGAGGCCCTCTCAGTGCTCCCACTCGGTTTTCTCTTCTCTGAGGCTCTGAGCACATACACCAGGCACCAGGGTTGCCCAACCTTTTGAAGAGCAAGGGCCACTTAAGCGACTTGGTAACTGGTCCCAGGCCACAGTGAGCGGACCAGGTGGATGGCAGATCTGTGTCCACTTTGTATATGCAGAGCAGACATGGACACAGCCCACTCTACTCTATGGCCCCTCCCATACATTCAGATGGATGGGGATATATCACCTTCTATTTTTTTTTTTTTTTGGCGGATTGGATTGGAGGTAGGCGGACACAAGTCCATATACATCTGCTGCTCCATAGAGGTGAATTGGGGGTCAAATTGGGTCGGACCAATCGTGTGAAAGGGGCCAAGTGCTGCTTTCACAATAATGTACTGCGGTTTAACCACACCACGGGTGCAGCGCAGTGCACCCGTGGCTTTGCTACGGGTTAGCTGCACTTTGCCATAGAAAGCGCTCTTTCTGAAAGAGTACCAAACCCGCAGGCAATAACAGAAGCCTATGGCACAGTGTAGCTAACCCTGCAGATCAGTTTGAAAGCAGCCCAGTAATCACTAAAGAACAGATATGCCCATATAAACACTATGATTTTATTAATAAACTGACCTTTAATAACATTCTTCCATTCAGGTATCACCGTTTTTTGCAGTCCCAGGTAGAGTGCATTTGGTGTCACTCTGCTTGTGACAGAAGCCGGTGCTATACAGAAACTTATGGGGCTCTGCTCTGCAGCCACTTGCTACCTCTACTGCCGGTTCCATTCACAACAGTGATGCTCTGGGATGGTGGGTCAGAAACCCACGATCTGGGCTTGTCATCCCAGATCAGGAGGTCACGGGCCACATCAGAGGGCTCCGCGGGCCACTGGTTGGGCACCTCTGACATACACGCTGTATGGGGAGGGACAGGGCAGGCTCAGAGCATCAGTGGAGCTCCGGGCCCCACCCCTCCCTGCTGACAGAGCCTCCATCAGCCCAAGCCAGGGCCGCCACCCCCGGTGGTCACACCGTGTAACAGCAGGCTAGGCTCAGGCAACACACAACAACAGTGTGTGTGAGCCAGTGCTGAGTGCGGCCATGGCGGCGTGGTCGGCGCCACTAGTTAAAGCACACATAGCTAGTTCTTCTGCAATCTGCACTGAGGCTCTGGGGAGTTTCCACCCCCAAAGTCCCCCTTACCTACATCCTTGTCTGCTTAAGGTTTGAATTGCCCCCCCCCCCCCAATTTACATTGCAACCCCTGCAGCTCAGCCCCCATATTCACATTACTGCCCCTAGCTCTGCACCGCCAATTTACATTACAGCCCCTCCATTCACACTACAGCCCTTGCAGCTCCGTCCCTTCACTCTCCTACCTTGGTCAGGCATGGAGTAGAGAGCGAATGTAAACACATCTCTGGATGCAGGGCAGGATAGGCAGCTGCTGTAGTTAACCTTTCAAGTTAACCACCAGGTGATTGGTTGCTGGGACCACCCTGCGTTCTAACAACCAATCACCAGCTAGTTAACTTCGTAAGTTAATTCCGGCAGTTTCTGCACATGCCCTCCATCCTAAGCAGCTGTGCCTCCTGGCGATTTAGCCTGCCCCTCAGCTCTGCTGTGATACTCTAAGCAGTGATGGTGGCTGAGGCAACAAAACAGCTCCTAAATGGTGGGACTGTGGCGGGCCAGTTGGAGCAGTGGCGTGGACCGGGCATTGTCCACAGGCCGCCATTTAGGGATGCCTGGTCTAGGAGCACAAATCTCACGACTTCTAAACTACCTCTCAACTTAACCTAGAAGACACTGCACACACAGTTTGGATGCGAAGAAAGAAACACACAAGCTGGAAGGTATCATTGATCTACAGAGGTGAAACACAGGCTGGAGGCACTTGGGTTTATGACTTGTCATGCAGTACAGAAGATCTGATTACCAGATGGTAAATCTATTGAAGACTTGTATGAAGCACCAAGTGACTTAGAAACCTTGGATCAAGTTGATAAACATTTCAGAATAAACTATTATTACTTTGACAACCAGTGCAGTAGGGAAAATTGGTACCATCACAAATCTTGTCTGATGGTGTCAGTGCAGTCACATAGTTATTCAGGTTGAAAAATACACAAGTCCATCTAGTTCATGCAATAAAAGGGGAGGGGATCATACAATCTCATATACAAAACCCCAGCAAAGCATGATCCAATTTGCTCCAGCAGGGAAAAATTTCCTTCCTGATCCCCCAAGAGGCAATCGGATATTCCCTGGATCAACTTTACCTATAAATGTTAGTATCCAGTTATATTATGTACATTTGGGAAATAATCCAGGCCTTTTTTAAAGCAAGCTACTGAGCTAGCCAGAACCACACCTTGAGGGAGTCTATTCCACATTTTCACAGCACTTACTGTGTAGAAACCTTTCCGTATTTTGAGATTAAATTGCTTTTCCTCCAGATGTAAAGAGTACCCTCTTGTCCTCTGTTACTAACTATATGGACAACTTATGTATTTATTCATGTTGATCATATCCCCCCTTAATCTCCTCTTCTCAAGAAAGAATACATTCAGTTCCTCTAATCTATCCTCATAGCTGAGCTCCTCCTCTTATCAGTTTGGTTGCCCTTCTCTGGACTTTCTCCAGTTCCCCAGTATCCTTTTTGTGAACAGGTACCCAAAGCTGAACTGCATATTCTAGATGAGGTATTTATAATAATTTGTACAGGGGCAAAATTATATATTTCTCTCTGAGTCTATAACTCTCTTAATACAAGAAAGGACTTTGTTCGCTTTTGAAACAGCAGATCCTTCTCCACCATTGATTCCCTCAGTTATACTCCCTCTAGTATGTATGATGCATGCATATTCTTAGCCCCCAAGTGCATAACTTTACATTTAAAATTAAACCTTATTTGCCACATAGTTGCCCAATTAAACAGTGCATTGAAGTTGGCTTGTAAGTTGGAGACGCCCTGTAAAGACATTATTCTACTGCATAGCTTGGTGTCATCTGCAAACATAGAAATTGTACTTTTAATCCCAGACACTATATCATTTATGAATATATTAAAAAGTAAAAGTCCCAACACTGAACCGTAGTGTACACCACTGATAACCTTAGACCATTCAGAGTAAGATTCATTAACCACTACTCTCTGAATTTGGTCTTTTAGCCAGTTTTCTATCCATTTACAAACTGATATTTCCAAGCCTGTAGACTTTACCTTACATATTAGCCGTGTGTGGCAGGGATGTGCAGTCAGGGGAGGCAGGTGAGGCAGAGCCATGAACATTAAAAAAAAAAAAAAAAAAAACCCCAACAAAACAAAAAAAAGATAGACTTCGAGGGTTGTAGCTCTGCGACCTGGGGTCACAGAGACCCCAAATTTGATGGTGTCATCTATGATTCCGGAGATACGGCGCTCCTTGCGCAGCCCGTCAGAAGCTACATACAGAGTGACCAGTTTAATTACTAGCTGACACACTCTGTTTGCAGCAGACTGAGAGGATGAGCTCACAGTGCCTCTCCTCAGTTCTTGTCAGAGGCACTGAGCTCAATGGACAGCTTGCAGCCTTGGACCAATGGTAAAGCACCATTGGCCCGAGCTGTCCAATAAAAATGCTCCAGTGTAGGCATGCCTCACTGCAGTGTCATAGAAGGGGGTATGTTTCTAAAAGATAAATGCTCCCTTCCAGCCCAGCCCCCTTATCTACAAGGAAAAACATGGGTTTATCAGTGTATAGGGGTGTATAAGATTTACCCACAATCCCATGTTTTTCTCACAAAGTTAAGAGTGAGAATGAGAATCTGCTGCTGCTGAAAAGGTACACGCTAAATCATATATTATTATGCTATATGTTTAAAAGATAATTTATTATTTATCTATTCACTGTGAAATTACTGCTTTGAAGTTATAACGTCAAACTTCAGTATTTTGTCCATTAAGCTGCTTGAGTACAGTTTTTGAAAATATAATAAATTACCTTAAAAATAATATAATAATTATTTGTATATTACCTACTTATGGTAATTAACCCCTTGCCACCCAGGCCAATTCTGACACTGCTCTCCTACATGTAAAAATCATCATTGTTTTGCTAGAAAATTATTTAGAAACCCCAAACTTTATGTATATTATTTTAGCAGACACCCTAGGAAATAAAATGGCGGTCGTTACAACTCTTTATGTGTAGCCAATGGCCCCCTTAGGGATGGCTGGTTGATGTGGTTCACCTGCTCACAACTGCCCTCAATCACACTCCTACTGACATCCGAAGTCAGGCTTGCTCTTTTTTTTTGTTTTATTTGGGGATTGAACTTGGATAGGGATTGGAGTAGTTATGGGATGCCCAAAGATCAAACAGTTCTGTACATGGGACCAGTATATACACTCTCCAATATATACACCTCTTTCAACTTCACTCCAGCACACTTCTTGCTTCACTGCTAACCCCTGGTTCCTCTCTCCAGCACTCTTCTTACTTCCACTGGTGAGACCTGAAAGGAAATTTACCAGCTTCCAAACTTGCACGGCCTAGCTAGCACATGTGAGACCTGATGTAAATTTATCAAGCCTCTGGGCCACCCTTTGTGGGTGTAGGGGTTTAGGTTTCCCTTGTGTAGCAAAGTTATTTAGTTGGTGCTAGCTAGCCAGTGATGAACCACAACTCCAAGCCCATCCACACACTGTCCATGACACCAGACCCCAATCTCCTCCTGCACCTTCTTCAGACTGTCTTTTTCCCAATCTGTGTTGTGCATCTACTCCCTTAGGCTGTGTCACTCACTGTTACTTGTAGTCAGGGCCGCTGTTAGAAATCATGGGGCCCCGTACAGCCTACCTGACAGGGCCCCCCCTCAATCCTGCACTCGACCCCCACCCCTGACCCCATGCTGTCACGGGGGGAAACTGGTGACAGGAGCATGTTACATATTCCACCTTAAAAACAGGTGAAACATGTAACATGTTCCAAAAGGTGAACTTAAAACGTATTACACATATTCTACAGCAGTAGAGATGTCTTATTTTAGAACGTTTTTCACAACAACTAAGTAGATGGGATAAGTGCAGATGTGTTCAGACCCTATTCTGCCAGGAAGCTGTCACAGTGCCCCACCAATCATAACTGGAGCTGAATGGGACAGATGTCAGTGTTTTGATGTCCATGCCTGTTCAGTGTGTGTCTGCATACACCACGGACTTGTGGTGGCTTTATGGGTGGCCAGATGTAAATGGATTTGTGTCCATTTACACCAGGCTAACTCTGATCTGCCACATTTAGTACGCTGTGCTTTTCAATTTTTTTTGGACCTGAATGGACAAGGAGTTAGGTGGGTGTAAACAGACACAAGCCCATTACATCTGGACTCTCTACTAAGGATGGGCTCGGACATGTTCGGAACTAAGAGTGCCCGAGTCCGCAGGATGTGAACCCTGCGCTACGCTAATCACAGGCAGTGAGACAATTCCCCGATGCGTGGCTGCAGTGTTCATGGAAATGTCTCACTGCCTGTGATTAGCGCAGCGCAGGGTTCACTTCCTGCAGGCTCGGGCACTCTTAGTTCCGAACACGTCCGAGCCCATCCTTACTCCCTACACCTACATGGAGCTTTCAATCAGGTCCGCAGTAAAAACTAGCAGGCAGACCTAATTGGAAAGGTGGGGTGAAAGCTTCTTAACCACTTCCCATCTCTAAAATGCTGGGAGGCTGTCAATAGATGTCCTCCCCTTTGGCTCGTGTTGGGAGCACTCCCACCGGCGCCACCGCCGCCACGTGAGCGTGCCCGCAGGTTGGGCGGACCCGATGTCCGCCGGAGACCTGCAATCTCCTCACAGAGAGCCACAACGGGGAACCGCTGATGTAAACACGCCGGTTCCCCGTTCTGTGAGGGGGGGCATGACAGATCTACTGATCCCTGTCACTGGGATCAGTTAGATCTGTCATGCCCCTGCCAACCCCGAACCCCGCCCCCCCACAGTTAGAACACACCCAGGGAACACTTTTAACCCCTTCACTGTCCCCTTAGTGTTAACCCCTTCCCTGCCAATGACATTTATACAGTAATCAGTGGCTATTTTTAGATCTAATCACTGTGTAAATGTCAATGGTCCCAAAAAAGTGTCAAAAATGTCCAACATGTCGCCGCAATATCGCAATCCCGATAAAAATTGCAGATTGCCGCCATTACCAGTAAAAAAATAAAAATAAATGAAAACCCCATAAACCAATTCCCATAGTTTGTAGGCGCTATAACTTTTGCGCAACCCAATCAATATACGCCGATTGCAATTTTTTTTTTTTTTACCAAAAATATGTAGAAGAATATATGTCGGCCTAAACTGATGAATACATTTGATTTTTTATTTTTAGATATTTATTATAGCAAAAAGTAAAAAATATTGTTCTTTTTTCAAAATTGTCGCTCTTTGTTTATAGCGCAAAAAATAAAAACCGCAGAGGAGATCAAATACCACCAAATGAAATCTCTATTTGTGGGTATAAAAGGACGCCAATTTTGTTTGGGTACAACGTCGCACGACCGCGCAATTGTCATTCAAAGAGTGAGAGCGCTGAAAATTGGTCTGGGCAGGAGGGGGTTTTAAGTGCCCAGTAAGGACGTGGTTAAAGGGGAGCGGTTTGGAGTGTGGCAAAAATGCAGCTCAGCTGTGTGATTTTACTGCCCCCCACCCCTCCTTCCCCCGTCCAAATAAAAGGGTAAAGTGTAAGTGTAAAGCTGTTGGATGCTGACATTAACTTATGGCTGGCTGTACTGTGTGTTATGACACAATCAGCATCCAACAGCCATGTGACACTGAGAGCCATAGATAACCTGCTGTGATCATCATAAGAACACAGCAGGGAGCCTGAGGACTGCTCTTTTCTCAGTAGCCTATGTGACCTGTCACTATGCCATGTGCAGGGGACTGCTTGCCTGTGTCCCGCCACCACAAGAACTCCTGCTCCGCGCCTCCTCAGTGATCTCTCTGTCCCTTGAGCTGCAGCATCGGCACTTTCTGAGGCAGGGGAGCCACTCTGCAATGGTATCTAGCCGCCAGGGAAGACACACAGTGGGCGGCCGGAACTATATTCTGTGTAGATGTGTGTAGGTGCAGAGTGGAGCAGCATGCAGCACAGGATTGTGTGCCTGCGCCCGAAAATGGCGAAAAAGTCCCTCCTCTGCCCTAACCTCCTGGGCCCCTCTGCTGACCTGAGGGGGCCCAGGAAATGACTATATTCCCTGGCGTTCAAGTGGGTGTGGGGCTGTGGGTAATAAAGTCTTTTTTTATAGATAAAAATTAACTGTAAAGCTACCGCGCCCCCCTGTGGAGTTTATGGAGCCGGGGCCCGGTACACCAGGGCTGGCTGTACTGCCTTATCAGTGGCCCTGCTTGTAGTTCCCCCCGGAGATCTCTCTGTAGTGTTCCCACTCTTGCTGTCCTCTTCCGCTCACCCTTGTGCCTGTCCTCTCCTCCAGAATCGCTCTCCCTGGCCGAGGTCAACCCCCCAGACTAGGGGCTCACTCAGCTCTCACAGCTTCCACTACACTACATCTCCGTCTTTTCCACCCAAACTTCTCCTCTTCCCCCTGGTCAGACCACAGTATTTAAGGAGGCCTGCCCCCTGCCAATCCAGATGGGGGATTGGTCAGGGCTCCTTAGCGTACATCAGAAAGCCTCACCTCCTTTTCCCATCCCCTTTTCCAGAACTTTTTTTCTTTGGTTGAACTAGATGGACTTGCGTCTTTTTTCAACCTGACTAACTATGTAAGAGGGGAGGGTAACCAAGGTGCGTTGCTTCCTGCAGTCTCCAATCCTCCCTGGGCCACTCCCCTGCCCAGAATCAAAACAATCAGTTCTGACTCTCAGCCAGGCCTGACTAAATTTACTTACACTCAACAAAAGCTTACCTCTAAGCACCTACCTATGGTAGAGGGTGCTACATATGTTACACAGTATTTGCGCAGAAATATGTCAAACGTGTTTTTTTTTTTTTGGAAAGAAACTGTTTCATGAATAAAAAAAAAACCCACTAAAGTTAGACTGATTTTTTGTATAATGTGAAAGATGATGTTACTCCGAGTAAATAGTTACCTAAGGCAGCACGCTTTAAAATTGCGCTCACTTGTGGAATGGCGCCAAACTTCAGTACTTAAGAATTCCCATAGACAACGCTTTAAATTTTTTTTAGAGGTTACAGGTTTAGAGTTACAGAGGAGGTCTAGCGCTAGAATTATTGTTCTTGTTCTAACGTTTGCGGTGTATGTAACCTGTGTGTATCTGGCTCTTATACTAGCCAGTGTCTCACCAGCCACCGACCTCACCGCACCTCACTTTCCCTGGTGTGTGGGGAACTGTATCAAACGCTTTTCCAAAATCCAAGTATACTATGTGCACAGCCCCCCCTCTGTCCAAGGTTTTAGTTACCTCCTCATAAAAAGAAATCAGATTTATCTGACAACTTCTGTCTTTCATGAACCCATGCGGTCTGTTGCTTAACCACTTCAGCCCTGGAAGGATTTCCCCCTTTATGACCAGAGCACTTTTTGCGATTCAGCACTGTGTCGCTTTAACTGACAATTGCGCGGTCGTGCGACGTTGTACCCAAACAAAATTGGCGTCCTTTTTTTCCCACAGATAGAGCTTTCTTTTGGTGGTATTTGATCAATTCTGCATCACTTCTGATCACTGTTATTAAAGAACAAAGAGTGACAATTTTGAAAAAAGCCCAGTATTTCTTACTTTTTGCTAAAATGCATATCCAAAAAAAAGAAAATGTATTCATCAGTTTAGGCCAATATACTTCCTCTTGTTTTTGGTAAAAAAAAAAAAACGCCATTGGCGTATATTGATTGGTTTGTGCAAAAGTTGCCGCGCTTACAACCAATGAGAATTCATTTATGGGATTTTTATTGTTTTTTTAATTTTTTACTAGTAATTGTGGCAATCTGCGATTTTTAGCGGTACTGCGACATTGCAGCGGACATGTCAGACACTTTTGACACTTTTTTGGGACCATTGCCATTTATACAGTGATCAGTGCTATGAAAATGCACTGAGTACTGTGTAAATGTCACTGGCAGGGAAGGAGTTAACACTAGGGGTCAATGAAAGGTTTAACTGTGTTCCCTGTGAGGTGTTTCTAACTGTATGGGGGCTGGGCTGAGTGGGGGAGGAGAGTGATCGCTGCTCCCATATACTGGAAGCATGCGATCACACTCCTCCCCTGTCAGAATATAGATCCGTTGTTTACACATACGGATCCCCGTTCTGCAAGTGCGGGGGAGCGATCGCGGGTAGCCGGCGGACATCGAGTCTGCCCTACCCGTTCCCTGCCTCCCCCTCTACACAGTGAGCTTGCGAGCTCACCTCCGGCGGCACGTGCGCACTTACGATCTGCGATTTCGCAGCCGACGTTAGGTGACGGCAATTTGCGATATCGAGCCATGTTGCCGCCGTCCATCCACAGCGGCCGGTCAGCAACTGAAGGACTCAAGAACTCATCTATGTGGTCTTTTATTAAACTCTCCAGTAGCTTCCCAACTATAGAAGTTAAGCGAACAGGTGTATAGTTACTTTTTTGTCAAACACCCTAGAGAAGAAAATGGCGATCATTGCAATACTTTTTGTCACTCCGTATTTGCGCAGCGGTCTTTCAATTGCGATTTGTTTGGAAAAATTCACTTTTTTGAGTTAAAAAATAAGACAACAGGAAAGTTAGCCCAATTTTTTTATATATTGTGAAAGAGGATGTTACGCTGAGTAAATAGATACCAAACATGTTGTGGTTGAAAATTGTGCACAGGTTCGAGTTCAGAGGAGGTATAGTGCTATAATTATTGCTCACACTCTGGCGATTGCAGCGATACCTCACATGTGTGGTTTGAACACCGTTTTCATATGCGGCACAACTTACATATGTGTTTTCTTTGCTACGCGAGCTCACGGGGAAGGTGGCACTTTACATTTTTTTTTTTTTTTTATTTACATTTTTTTTTTTTAGCAATGTTCCTTTAAAAAAAAAAAAAAATCTGACCACCTTTATTGCTATCACAAGGAATGTAAACATCCCTTGTGATAGTAATATATGGTAACAGGTACTCTTTTTGGAGGAATCGAGGATCTAAAAGACTTTACCCTCCTTTACACTTCACAGTATTCAGATCGCCATAAACAGCGATTCTGAATACTGTCATTTTTTTAAATCCGGCGCCGTTAGCCGCAGAGTAAACCAGAAGTGATATTATGGCGTTGCTTCCGGAATTACCTGAAGGAGACCCTAACAGAGCCGATTCCAGCTTCCTTCAGGTCTCCACATAGCGGCCGGATGTGCTGAACTAGAGCTCCGGTCTCCCGGTCGGACTGGAGGCCGGAAAAGAGCGGCGGAAGGCGGTGGGAGGGGGGGGATAACAGCCAAGCGGCTCCCCAGTAGGGTTGCCACCTCACCTTTAAACCCGAACACATATGAATTACACAGGTCCTGTGGCTGATTAAGGTGGTAATTAAATTCACTTGGTACTTTATCTGCATTAAATCAGCCACAGAACAACCTGTGCAATTCATATGTGTTCGGGTTTAAAGGGATGAGGTGGCAACCCTATTCCTGAGCTGGATCGGCCTTTGTCCCTAAAAATGAGAAACAATGGCTTTGAAATGACAGAGCTCAATTCTTTTAGGATCCATGGGTGTATGCCATCTGGTCCAGGTGCTTTATCTACCTTTATTCTGTCTAAATATTTCCGTATCAATTTTGAGCCATTGTGGATCATTTGGGGCTGTGTCAATACCATCCCCATTATGGACATGAACTCCCCGAAGCTCCTTTGTATACACAGAGCTGAAGACGGTATTTAATAAATTTGCCTTCTCTTTGTCCCCAGTCACCCACTCTAGGTCATTTTGTAAAGGGCCTACATGCTCAGACCTGACCCTTTTACTATTAATATATTTGAAACATATTTGGGGGTTTGTCCTACTATCTTTTGAAATCTTGTTCATTTTGAATTTTTGCATCCTTGATTTCATTTTTACATTCTCTGTTATATTCTTTGTAACATTTAAACTATGACAGTGTTCTTTCATTTTTATATTTTTTAAAAGCTCTTTTCTTATTCTTTATAGCTTTTTTAACTTTGGTCATGAGCCACATAGGTTTTATTTTTAGCCTTTTAAACGTATTGCCCATGGGAATATAATGTGTAGTAGCATACACTCTTTTTGAAGAATCTCCATTTCTGTTCTGTGTTCATCTATGCCAATATTCCCTCCCAGTCTAAGTCTTAGAGAGCAGCCCTCATCCTTGGAAAATTCACTCTCCTAAAGTTAATTAAGTGTTTTTATATTTCCAGTATGAGCTTGTTGCTTACAGCTAACATTAAATGAAATCATGTTATGGTCACTGCTACCCAGATGTTCTTTTATATGAACATTAGCAATAAGCACTACATGGTTTGAGATTACCAGGTCCAGCAGAGTGTCATTCCTAGCTGGGGTCTCTATGAACTGTACCATAAAATTGTCTTGTAATAGGCTTATACATTTTTGCCCTTTAACTGTTCCTGCAGTGCCATTACTGCAGTAAATTTCGAGTAGTTAACCACTTCAGCCCTGGAAGGATTTCCCACATTAGGACCAGAGCACTTTTTGCGATTCGGCACTGCGTTGCTTTAACTGACAATTGTGCGGTCGTGCAACCTTGTACCCAAACTTAATGGTAGTCCTTTTTTCCACAAATAGAGCTTTCTTTTGGTGGTATTTGATCACCCCGGCGTCACTTCTGATCACCACTATAAACAAAAAAAAGTGCCAATTTTGCAAAAAACCCAATATTTCTTACTTTTTGCTAAAATACATATCCAAAAAAAATGTAAAAAAAAAGAATTTATTCATCAGTTTTGGCCGATATATATACTTCTACATATTTGTGGTAAAAAAAGATTGCAATTGGCATTTATTGATTGGTTTGCACAAAAGTTGCCACATTTACAGAACATGAGAATTAATTTATGGCATTTTTACATTTTTTTTTTACTAGTAATGGCATTGATCTGCGATTTTTATCGGGACTGCGATATTGGGGCGGACATGTCGGACATTTTTGACACTTTTTTGGGACCATTGACATTTACACAGCGATCAGAAATTTAAATAGCCACTGATTACTGTATAAATATCATTGGAAGTGAAGGGGTTAACCTGCAGGAGGCAATCAAGGGGTTAACTGTGTTCCCTAGGCGTGTTATAACTATGTGGGGGTTGGGCTGCCAGGGGCATAAGAGATCTAACTGATCCCGAGTACAGGGATCAGTAGATCTCTGTCATGCCGCCTGACATAGCGGGGAACCACCGTGTTTACATTGGCGGTTCCCCACTTTTCTTCTCTATCAGCCGATCGTGGGTCACCGGCAGACATCGAGCTTTAAGTGGTTAAAATCCCCCATTATTATCACTGTCTCAGCCCTTGCAGCTCTTTCCATCTGTGCAAGGAGCTGAGTCTCCACATCCTCATTAACACTGGGAGGTCTATAGCAAACTTGAATGATTACTTTTGTAGCACACACACCAGTGTGCAGTTCCACCCATGATACTTCAGCCTCATCACACTCTCCATCAACTAGGTCCTCTTTCACATTCGCTTTGAGATCACATAGAGACATACACCATCACCCCTCCATTTTACCCTGTGTTTTCAAAAGTATGCATAGCCAGGAATATTAATAGCCCAGTCATGTGAAGAATGAAGCCAAGATTCAGCAATACCAATTAAATCATAGTTTTCTTCATCCAACAAAGCTTCCAACTCACCTATTTTGCTTGGCAGACTTCTGGCATTGGGGAACAAACACTTTCATTTAGGTGCAAACCAACCTTAGCATATCCATTGTACCCCAATGAAAAGTCAGTCCAGTGCTCTAAAAACCCAAAACCCTCCTACTTACAGCAGGGCTTTAGCCATGCAATCAGCTTTTTAATCTCCTCCTGTCTTTTCTGTGTTTGTGCATGGCACAGGCAATATATTGTCTTGGACATCCTTCTCTTAAACTTGCAGAATAGTTCTTTAAATTGGTTCTTAAGAAGCCTCCACCTTCCATATATTCTGTCATTGTTTCCAACTTGGACCAAGACAGCTGGGGTCATGCCCAGCCAAGCCCCCCCCCCCCCCCCAGTAATTTATCAACCCAGTCCACCACATGCCAAACCCTTTTACCAGGGAGACAGCAAACCATTCGGTTGAGGTGATCCTGGCTACAAATAATTCTATATAGTCCTTCTGATTATGAAATCCCCTATTACCACCAACTGCCTAGGCATACCTGCACTACCCTCACCACCCCTACTAAATAGGCTGATCTCCCAGCTGTTAGGGGTAGCAGTGACATCTAGGACTGCCACCTCTGAGCTTGCCACCCCCACTACTTCACCCAACTTGGCAAATCTGTTTGGGTGCTCAAACCCAGGGTTGGCCTTCCTTTTCTGTGAGCCCTACCACTCCCTCTGACTACAGTATCCCTTCTTCCTACCTGATAATCTCGACTTACCCCTCCACCGTCCACATCAACCCTACTAAGCACCTGCTCAGTGAGCAGAGGACCCCTTTCAAGGTTGTCAGTTCTGCCCAGTGTTGCAATTTGCTCCTCCAGATCTCTAATGTGAGCTTCTAGAAGGGCAACCTGCTCAAATCTTTTGCAGCGATATTCATCCTGGAGCTGTTGTTCCATTGTTGTATACATGCAGCACACTGTGCACTGCACAAAACCTTCAATCATGCTAGCACACATTATTCCAGATACAATATTAATATTACTAACAGGACATTTCAGATACTACTTACAGGCTTGGAGACTCCTGTTATAATCTCGTTTTCAACTCTGGTTTTTAACTCACAGCTTAGTCCAATTTCCACCCAGTCTAGGTTCCAGCAAGCAAAAAGGTGGGTATGCTCAAGGATGAGCAAGCTCTAAGTGAGTACTATAGAAAGCTATATAGTACCTGTAGCACCTGTGACCAATTAACCACTCCCCTTATCTGGCAGACTGAAGGAAGGAAAGAAAAGGCAAAATTTAAAAAGTGACAAAAAAGGTTTAGCCTTAAAAAGTTGCAAGTAAAAACCCCAAAGAAACTAAAAATGTAACCACAGCAATTACCAGTGGTCAAAAGCAGAACTGTTTCCCACTCTCTACTCAAATTTCTACTCTTCAGCTTCCAACCACTAAAATGTGGCAAAAGATAAGATAAGATAAGATAAACCTTTATTCGTCCCACAGTGGGGAAATTTCTTTGTTACAGCAGCATGAAAAAATAAAAAATAAATGCAAATATATAAAAGAATAGACAATAGACATACTATAGTATACAAGTATATACACAACACAATGTATAACTACAAATGAGCAAAAAGAACGTATTGCAGGTAGTATTGCACATGGGTGGTATTGCACGTATTACAGGTAATATTGCACGTATTGCAAGTGATATTGCACATAGGTAGTATTTTACACAGTAAAACAGTAATAACAGTAACTATTACACAGATAAACAGTAATAACAGTGTGTATTATGGTTAATGGTTCACTGGGAGCAGCTTTGATTGTAAAGTCTAATAGCAGCAGGGAGAAAAGACCTTCTATAACGCTCCTTCAGACACTTAGGATGTAACAGTCTGTCACTGAAGGAGCTGCTTAATGAGGTAACGGTTTCATACAGGGGGTGAGAGGCTTTCTGCAGCAATGATGATAGTTTTGCTACCATCCTCCTTTCTCCCACCTCATGTACAGTGTCCAGGGGAATCCCCAGGACTGAGCTGGCCTTCCTGATCAGCTTGTCCAGTCTCTTTCTGTCTGCAGTAGAGATGCTGCTGCCCCAGCAGACCACACCATAGAATATGGCTGAGGCCACCACAGAGTCAAAAAAGGTCTTCAGTAGCTCTCCCTGCACTCCAAAAGACCTTAGTCTCCTTAGCAGAAAGAGTCTGCTCTGCCCTTTCTTATAAATTGCCTCAGTGTTGTCTGTCCAGTCCAGTTTGTTGTTTAGGTAAACACCCAGGTATTTTTAAGAGTCCACTCTCACAATGTACTTTCCCTGAATATTTACCAATGGAAATGATGAAGTGTGCTTGTGCCTATGGAAATCCACCACCAGTTCTTTGGTTTCCCCCGCGTTTATCTGGAGGCAGCTCCGTTGGCACCAGTCCACTAAGTTCTGTATAAGTCCTCTGTACTCTCTGTCATCATCATTCGTGATTAGACCGACGATGGCAGAGTCATCAGAGAACTTCTGTAGGTGACAGGTTGCTGAGCTAAACATGAAGTCTGCAGTGTAGATGGTGAAGAGAAACGGGGCAACAACCATTCCCTGCGGGGCTCCAGTGTTGCAGACAATCATGTCAGACTCACAGTCACGACTCCTCACATACTGTGGTCGGTCTGTGAGGTAGTCCAGTATCCAGGCAGACAGATGATGGTTTACTCCCATGTACACCATCTTATCCCTCAGGAGCGCAGGTTGGATGGTGTTAAAAGCACTAGAGAAGTCAAAAAACATGGCTCTCACAGTGCTCCCAGCCTTTTCCAGGTGTGAAGTAGCCCGATTTAGGAGGAAGATGACTGCGTCTTCCACGCCAATGCCAGGTTGGTAGGCAAACTGAAGTGGATCCATTGATGGGCTCACCAGAGGTCGGAGATGAGTGAGCACCAACCTCTCCATTGTCTTCATCAGATGGGAGGTCAGTGCTATTGGTCGGTAGTCCCCAAGGTCTTTTGGGCACGACGTCTTTGGAACAGGCACCACGCAGGATGTTTTCCATAGCTGTGGCACCTTCCCCAGCTTCAGGTTCAGGTCAAACATGTACAGCAATATGCCGCACAGCTGGTCTGCACAAAATGTAGCACATTTACCACTTCCTTCTCACCCTCCAAATACTTAGAACCAGCTTTCTCACCCAAGCATCTAAGAGCATATATTTTATCCCAGGCTACAGTACATGCTGCCATGCTATGTTGCAGATTGTATGCCTGGGGAACAGGAGCCACACTGAGCCAGAGCTGTTGGCAGCTGCCCAGGCCGGGACTGAGGCTGACCCCATCTTTTTCTGTCAGGCAAGTTTGTGTGTGATGATGGCACTAACTTGTTGCCCTCCATTCACCTGGGAAACAATCACACATGTTCTGTGCCTGGCACATGTTCCTAAATGTGCTGGTGCAGTGGTTCATCATGAAGTAGCCTGGCTTCCAGGAAGTTCTTCATCAAGCCAGAAGGGTTTGTGCCACTGTTGACAGCCATATCTGGCCAGTGTTCACCTGCCGGAAATGCAGCGCCAACATGAGCTGTCTGTCAACCACCTCATCTACAACACCCCACATTCTGGAACCAAATGTTTCCAATTGATGGTATTTTAAAAACTATTTTTTGCTTTGTTAAGAGTCTCCAATTGCCAGTGTCCAGCCCCCTATGCCATTTTTGGCAAGTGTTTGTCTTTTAGCCCAAAAAATGGCCATAATAGCAGGACTTCAGTGGGTTCGGCTGTTAGGTTTGCGTTTAGTTCATTTCAGACAGGAATTAGTGATCCCCCGAAACTGATTCTCTTCAGACTGATATATATTAAATAAAAAATAACAAATGTCTGTGAAGTCAGGGCTTTCATTGTCTGCTGCTTTAAGGTGTATTATAGAATTAGTATTATGGTTCACAGTACACTTCATTGTGTTTTAATAATCAAAGATATATATATTTTTTTGTAGGCTGAAAGAGCACGCGGCTTGGGTGCTATTGTTTATTGTGTCGGAGTGAAAGACTTTAATGAAACTCAAGTAAGTACTGGAAGTGACATGAAACATTTATATTTTTGTTCTAATTCGATAAATAATTCCTGCTATGAACTGAATTATTTTTGATTCTTATTTTTTTTTTTTTCTTCAATAGTTTTTATTAATATTTTTCAGTTAACAAAATATTTGTACATGTACAAAGTTGCTCAATGTTGATTAGCATTAGGAGTGCAGGTTAATCTCCGTTTCAAAGGTATAACATAACTTGTAACATAACATTAAAGTAGAGTATTAAAGTAAAGTATTACCAGCGGTATATGTTGTGGGTTTTGACCACTTAGAGTTTGAGCTGTCTGGATGCATCTTCCCCTCGCTCACCCCAAGAGGGAGCAATCTGTGAGCGGTGGGACCACCTCCCTGCAGCTCAGACCCCATTTCAGGACTTTCAGTGGATCAATCCTATATTTCAGTAATTGGTACATCTCAAGGTAGTATGGGTGCGCTATTATTGGTTGAATCTCGGTTATCAGCTGAGATTTTTGTCATTGATAGTTCCGTTTTATTTCCCATAGTACCAACAATGCCATGGAGCCCATTGTTTGAGCAGTTTCTGTGTTTGAGTGGCAGATTTGGTCGAGATCTGTTCATATGAATAGTGTGTGTCTGTCAAGAGGCATACTTCATTTGCGGTCGGGGATAGGGGATTTTTCCAGTTTCTGGTTAGGGTGAGTCTTGCTGCCAGTAGGATGTGGATGATTGTGTAAAGGGATTCTCTGGGGAGGGAATCTGTTTCGAGAGACAGTAGGGCCAAGCCTGGGTTTGGTGGGACTGTTGTGTGGGTTATGTTGGATATAATAGTAAAAATGTCTTGCCAATATTGTTGGATTATTGGGCAGTCCCATAGTATATGGAAGATGTCTCCCTTCTTTCCACACTTTCTCCAACATTTGTTTGTGGACCTCGGGTTGAAATGAGATATTTTATCGGGAGTGAGATACCATCTAAGTGTAATTTTTATGGCTAACTCTCTCAGTGTAGAGCATTTGGTGACCTGTGCAATTTCTGATGCTTTGGACCAAGCGTCATCATGGTAGGTTTGTCCTAGGTCTTTTTCCCATTGTATAAATGGGCTAGATTTGTAGAATTCATGTTTGTGTTGTAGTATGTTATAGAATGTGGTAATTCCTTTTGTTTTTGATTTCGCTGAAGAGAGGAAGTGCCAAGCTTGTGCTGGAATGTTTTGAGTATTGGGTTTGAGTTTTTTAAGACAGTGACTTATCTGCATGTATTTGAATTGGTCCTGTGGTATAAGTTTGACTTCTTTTTGAAGTGTTGGGAAGTCTTTCAGGATGTGGTCCTGGTATAAGTTGTGTATGAAATTGATTCCTTTGTGTATCCACGTATTTAGAGAGATCTGTTCGATAAGTGGATAAAGGGCCGTTAGTGGGATTTGTAGGGGAATACTTGTTGGTGAGGGGGTAGTTTCTTTTATTAGTTGTTTCCAGACTTTTATTGTTGCTTGCATTGTGGGAGGGAGGAAAGTTGGTGTGTATGCACCTAGAGTAGCTCTGAATGCCCAGTCAGATATTGGAAAGCGAGGGTTGTAAGTTGCTTCTATTTTGCCCCAATTCGTGAGTTGTGAGCAGAACCATTCTCTGAGTTGGGTTAGAATAGCCGCCTTGTAATAGTCGGCAAAGTCAATATACCCTACTCCTCCTCGCAGTCTGTGTTTGATAAGTTTATGGTGTGCACATCTGGGTTTCTGGCCTTTCCATATGTATTTAGATAGCATAGATTGTAGTGACTTGAAGATTCTTATTTTTTTTAAGGGTATATTTTTATTAAGTTTTAGAACTTACAAGTCACAAAGGTTCACAGAGAAATTGACTTTTTGAACTGATCCCCAAACAATTATTCTGCGTGTACAAAGTTCACATATTGTAGTTGAAAGCTTTCCTTGACATGATAGCAAAGGTGCACTGAGGAGTAAACACCAATCATTTGAAATTAAACATTAGTGGTTCCTCTATTGTTGACTTTGGTTGATAGGGTTGATTCTTAAGCTATTTAGTTCAACATTTCTTGTTCATGCGATCATTGTTAATGGGGTCAATGCAACGTTTGTTTTTGATTGCAGTGAGGAGAAAATTTGAAGGAACAGGATGCAATTAAACACATTCATTTCTGTGTATGTGGTTTTCATCCAGGAAAGTCCATTCTTTTCAAAATCGTATATTTAAAGCAAGTAAAATTTTGAAGTCCTTTCAAACAACATTCAAGTCATTGAATATACTGCAAATTTCCATACAGATGTTCATATGAAAATCTACAAGTGCATAGCCAGCTTCAGATTAATACTCTTAAGTATATAAAAAAACAACACTTTTAACATTTTGGTTAGAGTAGAAAACAGTTCACGCTTGTCAGATTTTACATTTTTTTTGCTATGAATCATTGGAGGGGGGGGGGGGGGGATTTCCTTTCACTTTCTGCCCTGAAGATCAGCAGCATTGAGAAAAAATAAAAAAAAGTATTTAATGAAAAACAGTAGGTTATGATGCACAGTACTTTAACAAAATTGCATCCTGAACAGTTTAGATTTCAAGTTTCGAGGTACAGGGTATCAGTGCTTATTGTTGAGGAATGAGGATAACTAACTTGCTTTAGGGGCTATAATGATAAGTTCTCACTTTTATATATAATTTTGTTATAAAAGTTTAGCGTTTTTTTTTTTTTTCTGGTACAGAACAATGTTATGCAGTCCACACAAGGGCAAGGGCATGTAGACAGGAAATGACAACATGCTAGGGTGGTGGCTTTAGTGTAGTGTATGTGATAATTTACATGTAACTAAATATTGACCGACTAGAAGTCCCGTCTTTC
>BLSH010200692.1:149282-167343 GCA_018402905.1 Glandirana rugosa | reverse complement strand
CCAACAGTGGTGTGTACGAACTGTGTTAGACTTGGTTTATTTAAATAGAACCAGAGCGGTCTGGTGTCCTGTACCAAGGTCATTAGGTAAAGGAATCAGACGAACAGAAGTCGTTTGACAAACGCCCATCACAACTCGCTTGGGCCTGACATTGCAAGCCCAGGCATGGCTTGAAAGTCCACAGGCCCTGGGTCTGGGCTTGTGCCTTTAAAGTTTTTTGCAAGCCCAAGACCATCAACTAGTGCGTACAACTTATCGACTTCCCGTCGGTTAGTTGTTCGCAAAGTGACCAAACGGGAATCTTCGGTAGTGTCGGTACGGATGATTACCGTACCGACCATGGCTGTGATGGCTTCTAAGGGCAAACCAGTGAAACGCTTGTTGATTGGCTGCCCTTCAGCTATTCAACATGCGTGATCAACTACCAGAACCCGAACGTTTTTTGAAATTTCCGTGTTCGGGTCTGGGTCCCGGACACCTGAAAGTTCGGTACGGACCCGAACGTTACAGTCCGGGTTCGCTCAACACTACCCGCAAACAGTTTGCTGAAGACAAGCAGACTAAGGAAATGGATTACTGGAACCATGTCCTGTGGTCTGGCGAGACCAAGATAAATTTATTTGGTTCAGATTGTGTCAAGCATGTGTGGTGACAACCAGGTGAGGAGTACAAAGAGAAGTGTGTCTTGCCCACAGTCAAGCATGGTGGTGGGAGTGTCATAGTCTGGGGCTGCATGAGTGCTGCCGGCACTGGGGAGCTATAGTTCTTTGAGGAAACCGTGAATGCCAACATGTACTGTGACATACCGAAGCACTGAGCATGATCCCCTCCCTTCGAGGACCTAGCCGCAGGGCAGTATTCGAACATGAGAACGACACCAAACACACCTCCAAGACGACCACTGCCTTGGTAAAGAAGCTAAAGGGTAAAGGTGATGGACTAGTCAAGCATGTCTCCAGACCTAATCCCTATTGAGCATCTGTGGGGCTTCCTCAAACGGAAGGTGGAGGAGCGCAAGGTCTCTAACATGCACCAGCTCCGTGATGCTCCGTGATGAAGAAGACTCCACTGGCAAACTGTGAAGCTCTGGTGAACTCCATGCCCAAGAGGGTTAAGGCAGTGCTGGAAAATAATGGTGGCCGCACACAATATTGACACTTTGGGCCCAATTTGGACATTTTCACTTAGGGGTGTACTCACTTTTGTTGCCAGCAGTTTAGACATTAATGGCTGTATGTTGAGTTATTTTGAGGGGACAGCAAATTTACACTTTTATACAAGCTGTACACTCACATTGTAGCAACGTGTAATTTCTTCAGTGTTGTCACATGAACAGATATAATAAATAAAATATTTACAAAAATATGAGGGGTGTACTCACTTTTGTGACATACTGTATAACGCTTAGGAGTTTAGAAATTAAGTGACCCTCTTACTTTTCTCTGAATGGGCAAAGGATATTGTGATTTTTATAAAAGATCTTTAACACCAAGAATCATTTTGGTAAACTTTCTTATTTCAACCTCAAACTCAAACAGCCTTTCTCAACCTTATTACCCAAGAGGAGCCCTTGAAATAAGTTTAGTGGTTCGGGGAATCTCTGCTAAAGCCAATTTATAAGGGATCATTAGTGGAAAGAATGCCCCCCCCCCCCTTACAGGTAGCTAAAAAGGTTATTGGCGTCATGCTGCTGACTGTGCCAAGTGGTGTTGGCCCTGGAACTATGCAGATACTGTCAAATGGGAGTTCAATCAGCCAAAGCTCAAGGAACCCCTAGCCAACTCTGGAGGAACCAGTGAGTAAACGTGGTTGCTCCACATATACATTTAATACAAATTAAACATAGTAATGTGGTTTTGAATATATTAACACACCTTTTTAAGATTATTTACATGAAGCTGAATACATTCACAAGCATATCAAGAAAAATATTAATATGCTATAGCACTTCTTTATACAAGCAAATATAAAACAAAAATGTGTAAGAACTAATGTTTAAACTGGTTTATTTTATAATGAGGCACAAAGCACAATGATGATATGTTAAGTAACTCATAGTAGCCAATCAGATGCTATATTTATTCAATTTGAAGGAACCTGGGTAAAGAAAAGGGTTTTGTGTCTTGATTATAAAGACAAATGGATGTCTCTGTTACTGTATATTTGGCAGCACTGGGAGGGGGTAGTCACTACTCTTAACCATAGGCATGCACAGGGGGTCACTCTATTCTGTGCCGATTTCCCCTACTGTCCAGGTTTCCCCCTGTGTTGCGCCCCCCACAGTGCTGCTGGCTTCCCTCCTCTCCCCCTAGCTGCTGCAAGGTTGTTTCAGGATGGAGAGCAGAGGAAGGGGCTAGTCAATATGTAATTTACCGGCCCCTTCCTTTTCTAAATGAACAGAGTAAACACACTCACTCACTGTGTTCATTCATAGCTGAAGCAAAGTAAAGTGGTTTACTTATTAAATACGTGTTTACTATGCTTCAATTTGTGAATGAACAGGAAGCCGCTCAGCATAAAGCACTTCTCATTCACTGTCCAGTGCAGCTGAAGCTGCAGAGAAAGGCATGTATGTTTAAGCTTTGGGGTGCACACCCTAATGCAATTGGCTGCGCACACCTATGCTCTTAACTCAAACTACCTTAACTCTTGACCCTAAACAATACCTTTTGGGAATTTTAGACAGTGTCACGCAAGACACTTTCCTACTAGAAGCCCTCTCTAAGGCCCTGCTTTAGGCACTTAAGGCCATTCTTACACATTGGAAATCGAAAATCCCCCCCCACTACAGAAGATTGTAGATGGAATATGGGAACCATTTTGCAACATGATCGCTTAATTTATCCAGAGCGTGGGTGTCCAGGCAAATTTGAGAAACTTTGAGAGGCATGGCTGGCAACTCTGGGTCATGTCCTGCTTGATTTGGTAATGCACAGATTGTTATAGCTACCTTCTCTTGATGTATTATACCTATTGCCTTTAATACTTGCTTGGGTTTATCTGAATTGTATTACAGGGTGGTTAACACATTATAATCTTTTACAGTGTTAACGCTAGAGTGGGTGTTCTATTGCCTTCCATATGCTCTTTTTTTTTTTTTGTACATGACTGCTGCATAATATCGCTGCTCCTCTTTTGTACACTAAATGACGGGTAACACTGAAAAGTCTTTTTTTTGTTTTTTTTCTTTCTTTTCCATTCTTATTTCTCTTTTGGTTTTATGTACCAAATTTGGAATGCTGTAAACATTAATAAATGATACGTATGATTTAAAAATAAATGAATAAATATTGGCAGTATATACTGACTTGCTCTTCTTTTTTTCAGCTTGCAACAATTGCAGACAGCATAGATCATGTGTTTCCAGTGGTGGGTGGATTTCAAGCTTTGCAAGGAGTTATTGATTCAGTGAGTAAATATTAATATGGTGTATAGTGCAGTGGGTGTGCTTGTAGAATTGATGGACACTGGAAGGTACAAACTACCACAAAAGCAGCCTATGTAACTGGTAAATAGGAAGCCTGGTGTTCGCTCCTCCCAAAGTGTATGTAAAACTGAATAATTAACCTTAATTATTTGTTCCCTTTTGGTGTGGTAAATATACCATTGAAAGGATTTTGTTAATTTCTGTTTGATAAAGTGCACAGCATGGGTGGGGTCGCAGAAGTGGCTGCCCTCAGTGCAGAATTCTTAGGGCAGGGGAAGGCAACCTCGGCCCTCCAGCTGTGGTGAAACTACAAGTCCCATGAGACATTGCAGGACCCTGACAATCACAGGCATGACTCCTAGAGGCAGAGGCATGATGGGATTTGTAGTTTCACCGCAGCTGGAGTGCCAAGGTTGCCTACCCCTCTTTTAGGGGGTGCAAAATCAAAACTAGTTTCGGGGTGAGAAGAGGTGAGTGATCAGTCTGTGCATGCTCCCATTCTGGTCCTGTCAGCAATGCGCTCCCTCCTCTCTCCCTCCCCCTGAGGCTGCGGATATGGCTGGGTGGTTCTAGGTCGGAGGGGCTAAAGTTGAAGAGAGCTAGTGGTGAGCTCTCTTTGACTGTATGGTAATGCACTGGTCAGTGCAGTTAAGGATGGCTCTGATCACTTTTCTTCCTCTCATCCTCCATATACCCCAGGACCACTGCCAACTCGCATGCTGTGCACTGGAACTCCTCCATCTACTAGTGAGGAGTATGTGGAATTTGTTTACCCTGGCAGAATTTATGATTTCTTGGCCATTTTTCAGAGAATATGAAAAAAGAGTAAACACAGTTGTTTGATAATAAATGGCTTCAGCCAAACACTAACCATGAGTGGAAGAAAAGTTTTTGTGTTATCATTCATATTCTCTGAAAAATGGCCAAGAAATCATAAATTCTGCCAGGGTATGTAAATTTATGAGCACAACTGTATATATAAATATATATACTGAGCAAAAGGCCTATTTCTCGCAAATATTGCTCATAAATCTGTCTAAATCTGTGTTAGTGAGCATTGCTGCTTTGCCGAGATAATACACCCACCTCACAGGTGTGGCATATCAAGATGCTGATTAGACAGCATGATTATCACACAGGTGTGCCTTAGGCTGGCAAGGTCTCAGACGATCTTGGAGGTGAAGATGCTGGATGAGGAGGTCCTGGGCTGGTGTGGTTACACATGGTCTGTGGTAGGGAGGCCGGTTGGATGTACTGCCAAATTCTCTGAAACACCTTGGAGATGGCTTATGGTAGAGAAATGAACATTCAATTCAAAGGCAACAGCTCTGGTGAACATTCCTGCAGTCAGCATGCCAATTGCACGGTCCCTCAAAACTTGCGACATCTGTGGCATTGTGCTGTGTGATAAAACTGCACATTTTAGAGTGGCCTTTTATTGTGGCCAGCCTAAGGCACACCTGTGCAATAATCATGCTGTCTAATCAGCATCTTGATATGGCACACCTGTGAGGTGGATGGATTATCTTGGCAAAGGAGAAGTGCTCACTAACACAGATTTAGACAAATTTGTGAACAATATTTGAGAGAAATAGGCCTTTTGTGTACATAGGAAAAGTTGTAGATCTTTGAGTTCAGCTCATGTTAAATAGGGGCAAACACAAAAGTGTTGCGTTTATAATTTTGCTCAGTGTATATAAATAATATTCTGGTGGAAGGGACTCAGGGAGTGCTGATGGTCTACGGGTTAGGGGGTGATACACTTGCCTTGCCCTTTGCACTGAAAATCCACACTACACCACTGACCTTGAAATTCAGAGCTGTCCTGTGTCCTATGCAGCGTTCCTGTGTCGCAAAGACCTCCCAGTTGATAGTATAGACTATAGAATGGCTAGCCTTTATGTTGTAGAGATTTGAGAGTGTGAGTGGCTGAGAAGTTTAATAAGACACTGGGAAGACCCACTCAATCTATAAAAAGTTGTCTTGGCAGCCCATAACAGAACTTAGTAGCTGAATGCTATTCTGGTATTCTTCTGCACAGTCTTTAAAGGGCTAAAGCTAGGAGCATTGTGCAGGAGGATGCTAATACATTAAAAGTGACTTGGGACCTAAAATGCACTTAAAATGTGTATATAAACCCACATCTATTTTTCAGTATACTTGGCATCATGCTTCACTGTATATATTTTTTGAGAATCTGTTTCATACCCTGACATCCTGCCAGTGACAAGACTTCCTATTGTAAGCTGATAACGCTAAATCACTGCTTCACACTTAGGCCTCATACACACAGACGTTTCTTAAAAAATAAACAAAACGTCAGGCCCAACGTCAAGGAAAAAAAATCGGCATTTTTCAGCGTTAGTGATTGTTAGTGAGTGTCGGCATCAATAGGCGTTTTTAAAAAACTCTGCTATTATTTAACCTAAAAATCTCAGCGTCAAAAAACGCCGGTACGGCGTTAGTTGGCACTAGTTGGCGTTAGTGAGCATTTTGCGGCATCGGCGTCAAAAAAACGGCAAAACGTTACAGCGTCAGAACGCGCTGGCCGTGGCTTCTAGTTTCAGTTCACTAATGCGGACGCCATCTACAGCTCAAAAACGTCAGCATTTTTATGGGGCCATTGACTAACATTGAGAGCTGCAAAAATCACCAGAAAAAGCCGGCGTCAAAAAACGTCCGTGTGTATGAGGCCTTAGAAGAATTTTTATCAGCCTGCTGTGTTGGCTCTTTTAGTTGACGGAGAGACCTGAAAGGCAGTTCAATGACCAAGAGTTAGTAGCTTAGCATTGTCAGCCTGCAACAGGAAGTGTTGTTGTTGAAAGGATCTTCAGGTAAGAAATTTTGCAACAGAGTGACAGAAATTAGCTTAAAAGTCCAACTCCAGGAATTCTTAAAAAACCTACCCTTGCAGTGAGGCCTCTCATACTGCTGGGTTAAATACTTATTATATCTAAGGGGTACAGAAACAGTTCAGTCTAGCTAGTTCTGCCACAGTCCTCCTCTCTGCAAATCTCTGGTATGTGGGCATTCCTCTGCATCATCACATGCAATTCAGTGCTATTATGTCTGCATTGTATGTAGAAAGGGTGAGTGTATGACCACAGCCATGAACAGCTTAGAGAGGAGGCTATGGGAGAATGGTGCATAGGTAAATGTTTCTTTTTATAAATAAATAATATGTCGCGCTAAAAAACTGCCTAGTGAGTGAATACATTCCAATAGTGCAAATTACATCATGACATCATTCAAAAATTCATATTAATAAGAAATTGATTGTCCAAAAAATTGATCCATAAATATTCATATTATATGAAGGTAAAGCACGTGATGAAGAGATGTGCAAAAGTTATTAATAAATAAGTGAAAAAATAAAGTCCCAAAATTAACCGAGGAAAGAGAGCAAAAGAATCAGTCCAATTCCATGAATAATCCTTTAGATTCTGCCACCAGATAGCATGCAAGTTCTCTAGTGAAAACAATACAAAATGGGTACCCTTACCAGATGGAATGGACCTACTATCGCTAGTTAGGTCACTGGAACAGGCGGGTTTAACCCCCAGGGTATATGCAATCGGCATGTCTACGTGGTTGTTTGAAAGTCTGGAATCTCAAGAGTGTGTAAACCTCTTCCGATCCCGGCCCATAGGCACAGTGTGGGAGAGAAAAAAGGGGATTCAATAGTGTAGCTCCGTTTAAAAAGTTTTATTAAGCTAAGACAAATGAGTACTCACAAACATCCACGAGAACATTGCATAAAATCAAGTAAATGCTGGCAGAACAAAACATCCGTATCGCCCATCCTTCCGGGATCACGTAAAGTATGGTGATGTCAACGCGTAGCTCCACCCTACATGTTTCGTCATACAGTCACTACAATTTATATCAACATAACAAACCAAGCCTCGATTTCAGACTGCAGCCATATTGGGCAAAAAAACAAGCCTCTCATTCTCATCACTAATACATGGGGACAGTTACGTTCACCCGCTAGTAAGAATACCAGAAACGAATACCTATAATTTATTTGAAAGCGAAATCCAGCCCAAAATCTCTCCTGTCGAAATGAATCTAACATTGGTGAATATAATATGGTGAATAAATATGATGAATATATAAGCATATTTTCCTAGTAAAATCACATAATACTAGTATTAAATACAAAGTATCCCTCACATGATAATATTTTTTTTTCTAATGGTTACTGCAATATAGAGCCATCTAGTGTATATTTTTAGAATGGTGTGTTCTTATATACCAAGCTGACAGAATAATAGCTTATATACCTTCTTTACCCTTCATGCATTGTCTATAAAGGCATTAATGTCAACATCTGCATTGCGGCCAAATGGCCTCAGACATTTGACCCTATAGATCCAGCTCATTTCGAGCTTAGAAATTTCTTGCATTTTGGGACCCCCTCTCCAGTGTAATTTAAGAACATCGATCCCAATAAAGGAGGTGCCCTTAGGGTTCCTATCATGTACCTCTAAATAGTGTCTGGATAGGGGGTGGCCCTTGAATCCCCTTTTAATGTTACCGATATGTTCTTTGAGTCTAACTTGTAGTGTCCTAATTGTCCTTCCAATATATTGAAATCCACAGAGACAGGTTATAATATAGACCACATTCGGTGTATTGCATGTAATAAAGGAATTAATCAAAAAATGTTGGGCTGTGCTGTTGGAACAAAAATGAGTAGTTTTCCTCTCTCTAATTGCATTGATCTAGCAAACTGCACATCTTTTACACTCATAGAAATCTTTTAAGTTTTGAAAAAAACTGATTTATTGGTGGGTGGATTACAAACACTTGGAGCTATTCTATGGTAACCCTCTGAATACCACCTGTGGGTTATCTGGGAGAGTGGATCCTATAACTGGATCATTTTTAAGTATATGCCAGTGTTTGCGAACTAGCCTCTTAACCTGATAGTGCTGAGAAGAATACCCAGTGATGAACGGCATAGCAAACTTATTCACTTGCGTATGCACTTTCGGCCTTTCAATCAGGAGCTCATCTCTATTCAATTGTTGAACCTCCATTAGTGTATGATTTAATGTTTCAGTTTGGTACCCTTTATCCAAAAATCTTGAAGTTAACACCTCCGCTTGACTTATGAATTCCTCCAGTCTAGTGCAGTTGCGTCTCAGATGCATGTACTAACTCTTGAGTACTGAGTTCAGCCAGGCTTGTGATGGCAGCTATCTCTGGGAATAAATGAGTTCCTGTCTATGGCTTTGAAATATGTGGATTTAAAAAGTTGTCCTTCCTCAACCCAGATTTTCAGGTCTAGGAAGTGCACAGTCTCCAAACTAGCTTCATATTTGAGTTCAATCCCTCTATCATTGTTGTTTAACTCTCTCATAAAGTCTTGCAGGTATTCAAGGGTACCTTCCCATAGGAGGGGATGTCATCAATATATCTAGCCCACTTGACCAGTTGGGGTCAGCCACAGGCATAGATGACGTCCTCCTCCCATTTCCCCATAAAGAGATTGGCCAAAATGGGGGCAAATTTAGCCCCCATGGCCACACCTCTGTTTTGTAAATAAAACTTGCCATCAAACCAGAAGAAATTATGCATGGTAGCATATTCGAATAGCTCCATGATAAAATTTCTCTGTCTGGAAGGCAAAGGGGAATCTCTGTTGAGGAAATATTGCACATAGTAATCCCCCAATGGTGGGGAATACTCAAATACAATGACGTGACATCTGCTGTAACTAACCAGCAGCCTTCTCTATAAGGACAATTTTTCAAAAGGTTAATGACATGTCTACTATCTTTAATATAGGCTGGCAGTAGTTTCACCAGAGGTTGGAGATACCTATCAATATATTATCCTACACGTGAAGTAATCGAATCCATCCCACTAATAATGGGACGATCTGGGGGGGTGGACCAGGTCTTTATGTATTTTAGGATGATAACAGATTATTGGGATTTGTGATGACGAGAGCACCAAAAAAGTTCTCTCCTTTTTATTCAGTATACCTGAGGTATATCCTCTATTCACAATATTTTCCAAATCCTTCTAATAGGCAGTACGTAGATCAGAGTGGAGAAGGATATACGTACAGTATCTCACAAAAGTGAGTACACCCCTCACATTTTTATAAATATTTTATTCTATCTTTTTATGTGACAACACTGAAGAAATGACACTTTGCTACAATGTAAAGTAGTGAATGTACAGCTTGTATAACAGTGTAAATTTGCTATCCCCTCAAAATAACTCAACACACAGCCATTAATGTCTAAACCGCTGGGAACAAATGTGAGCACACCCCTAAGTGAAATGTCCAAATTGGGCCCAAAGTGTCAATATTTTGTGTGGCCCCCATTATTTTCCAGCGCTGTCTTAACCCTCTTCAGCATGGAGTTCACCAGAGCGTCACAGGTTGCACTGCACCACGACGGCATCACGGAGCTGGTAGATGTAAGAGACCTTGCACTCCTCCACCTTCTGTTTGAGGATGCCCCACAGATGCTCAATAGGGTTTGGGTCTGGAGACATGCTTGGCCAGTCCATCACCTTTACCCTCAGCTTCTTTAGCAAGGCAGTGGTCGTCTTGGAGTTGTGTTTGGGGTTGTTATCATGTTGGAATACTGCGGCCCAGCCTCTGAAGGGAGGGGATCATGCTCTTTTTCAGTATGTCACAGTACATGTTGGCATTCATGGTTCCCTCAATGAACTGTAGCACCCCAGTGCTGGCAGCACTCATGCAGCCCCAGACCATGACACTCCCACCACCATGCTGGATGACTGTAGGCAAGACACACTTGTCTTTGTACTCCTCACCTGGTTGCCACCACACACACTTGACACCGCCTGAACCAGATATGTTTATCTTAGTCTTATCAGACTACAGGACATGGTTCTAGTAATCCAATCCTTAGTCTGCTTGTCTTCAGCAAACTGTTTGCAGACTTTCTTGTGCATCATCTTTAGAAGAGGCTTACTTCTGGGAAGACAGCCATGCAGACCAATTTGATGTAGTGTGCAGCGTATAGTCTGAGCATTGACAGGCTGACCCCCCACCCCTTCAACCTCTGCAGCACTGCTGGCAGCACTCATACGTCTATTTACCAAAAAACAACCTCTGGATATGACGCTGAGCACATGCACTCAACTCCCTTGGTCAACCATGACGAAGCCTGTCCTGAGTGGAACCTGTCCTATTAAACCGCTGTATGGTCTTGGCCACCATGCTGCAGCTCACTTTCAGGGTCTTGGCAATCTTCCTATAGCGTAGGCCATCTTTATGTAGAGCAACAATTCTTTTCTTCAGATCCTCAGTGTTATTTGCCATGAGGTGCCAAGTTGAACTTCCAGTGACCAGCATGAGAGAGTGAGAGCGATAACACCAAATTTACTGTAACACACCTGCTCCCCATTCACCTGAGACCTTGTAACACTAAGCAGTCACATGACACCGGGAGTGAAAATGCCTAATTGGGCCTAATTTGGACATTTTCTCTTAGGGGTTTACTCACTTTTGTTGCCAGCGGTTTAGACATTAATGGCTGTGTGTTGAGTTATTTTGAGGGGACAGCAAATTTACACTGTTATACAAGCTGTACACTCACTACTTTACTTTGTAGCAAAGTGTCATTTCTTCAGTGTTGTCACATGAAAGGATAGAATAAAATATTTACAAAAATGTGAGGGGTATACTCACTTTTGTGAGATACTGTATCTCTGTCTCCAACTATTTTACCCAATCCCTGGGGGTACTCCTTTTTATCAAGGCTTACAATGCCCCCCCTTCCCCCCTTTATCTGCAGGGCGGACCACAATATCTTTTTTTTTTACATAATTGATCTAATCCATCTTGTAGAACCTTAGTCATCTTAGCATCCTGGAGGTCTGGGTGGCATTGGTCTTTGATTCCTTTCAGGTGATCTGTATGATACTCTCCTTCATATTGGGGAGGGTTGTGCTGGGCCCTGCAGATATCTCTGGTGATGCTTTCCTGGTTGATTTGTTTGTTTAGCCACCATAGATAAGGAAGCCATGGTCAGGTCTGTCCCTGGGTTTGCCTTCATCTGCTAATACTTTACTTTGCCATTCAAATACTATCCCCCTCTTATAGTCTCCTACATCCCTATTCAACTTTTTCTTTTTTTTTGCTTTTCTGTTCTATCTCTTCATTTTCCAGGATCTTTTTAGACTAGCAGATCTTTCTTTATATTCTTCACTATCCATGTGAGGTAGGAGTTGTTCCTTGATGAGTTTGATTTCTCCATCAAGGCAGGACAGTTTGTTATTCTTCCTCTGTATTAAAAAATTCAAAAAACCTACTCCAGCTTCGTTAAAGTATTTGAACCATTCATCTAGCTCTAATTCTCCTTTTTGTGGACTGACATACCACCTGAAACTTCTAGGGACCAGAGAGGCTGTAACATATTGTTGTAAAAAAGTTAGGTCCCACAAGGTATGGATTTCTGATATCATGAGGTTTTTCAGCCTTATAAACAGACCACAACAAGAGTCACAAAGACCTATAGAACGAAGAGAGAAGTCAGAGGGGGGAGGAGATCAAAGAAATAAAAGGAAAAAGAGAGTAAGGGGATAGGAAATGTACAATTTAAGTCAGGCTACCCTTACCCCTGCAGAGATCTCAATTCTTGATAAAGGGTTAAAACTTGCGCCTCCAAAGAAGTTAAACAATTTCCAAACGTACATGGATATTCATAAATATACAAGGAAATTAGATGTTAAATGGTATATTATGTCAAACCCTGTTAGAAACAACAGGGCCAGTTCTAGTGAGATACAACATTGACAACTAGCCAATGCTTCCCTTTTTAATCCTCCAGGGGGATTGGCTCCTTCATTAAAAGAGTTTAGGGATGTTATGCTGAGAGATTTGGAACAAATTAAATTCCAGGATGCTAAGATGAGGTTCTACATAATGGATTAGATCAATTATGTCAAGAAAAAGATATTGTGGTCTGCCCCACGGATAAAGGGGGGGGGGGCATTGTAATCCTCCATAAAAAGGATTACCTCTAGAAATTGGGTAAAATAGTATGTATATCCTTCTCTGCTCTGATCCACGTACTGCCTATAAGAAGGATTTGGAAAAGATTGTGAATAGAGGATATACCTCAGGTATACTGAATAAAAAAGATAGAACTTCCCAATAACCTATTATCTTCCTAAAATACATAAAGACCGGGCCATCCCCTGAGTCATTCCGTTATTAGTGGGATAGAATTGATTACTTCATATGTAGGAAAATATATAGATAGGTACTGTATCTCCAACCTCTGGTGAAACTACTGCCAGACTATATTAAAGATAGTAGGCATGTCATTAACCTTTTGAAAAATTGTCCTTATAGAGAAGGCTGCTAGTTAGTTACAGCGGATGTCACATCATTGTAATTGATTATTCCCCACCATTGGGGGATTTCCTCTGTGCAACATTTCCTCAACAGAGATTCCCCTTTGCCTTCCAGACAGATATTTTATCATGGATCTATTGGAATATGCTACCATGCATAATTTCTGCTGGTTTGATGGTAAGTTTTATTTATAAAACAGAAGTGCGGCCATGCGGGCTAAATTTGCCCCCAGTCTGGCCAATCTCTTTATGGGGAAATGGGAGGAGGACGTCATCTATGCCTGTGACTGACCCCAACTGGTCAAGTGGGCTAGATATATTGATGACATCCTCCTCCTAATGGAAGGTACCCTTGAATACCTGCAATACTTTATGAGAGAGTTAAACAACAATGATAGAGGGATTGAACTCAAATATGAAGCTAGTTTGGAGACTGTGCACTTTCTAGACCTGAAAATCTGGGTTGAGGAAGGACAAATTTTAAGGTCCACATATTTTAAAGTCACAGACAGGAACTCATTTATTCCCAAATATAGCTGCCATCACATCTGAGACGCAACTGCACTGGACTGGAGGGATTCCAAAGTCAAGCAGAGGTGTTAATTTCAAGATTTTTGGATAAAGGATACCAGGCCAAAACATTAAATCATACACTAATGGAGGTTCAACAATTGAATAGAGATGAGCTCCTGACTGAAAGGCCGAAAGTGCATAAGGAAGTGACTGATAAGTTCGCTCTGCTGTTCATCACTGGATATTCTTCTCAGCACTATCAGGTTAAGAGGCTAGTTCGCAAACATTGACATATACTTAAGAATGATCCATTTATAGCATCCACTCGCCCAGATAACCCACAGGTGGTATTCAGAGGGGTACTGTCATTGAAGGATATCATAGCTCCAAGTGTTTGCAATCTACCCACCAATAAATCAGTTTTTTTTTTTTCAAAACTTAAAAGATTTCTATAAGTGTAAAAGATGTGCAGTTTGCCAGATCAATGCAATTAGAGAAAGACAAACTACTCATTTTTGTTCCAACAACACAGCCCAAAATGTTTTCATTAATTCCTTTATTACATGCAATATGCCTAATGTTGTCTATATTACAACCTGTCCCTGTGGATTTCAATATATTGGGAGGACAATTAGGCCGCTACAAGTTAGACTCAAAGAACATATGGGTGACATTAAAAGGGGATTCAAGACCCATCCCCTATCCAGACACTATTTGGAGGTACATGATAGGAACCCTAAGGGCACCTCCTTTATTGGGATTGATGTTCTTAAATTACACTGGAGAGGGGGTCCCAAAAGGCAAGAAATTTCTAAGCACGAAATGAGCTGGATCTATAGGGTCAAATGTCTGAGGCCATTTGGCCTCAATGCAGCTTTTGACATTAATACCTTTATAGACAATGCATGAAGGGTAAAGAAGATATATAAACTATTGTTCTGTCAGCTTGGTATATAAGAACACACTATTCTAAAAATATCCACTAGATGGCTCTATATTGCAGTAGCAGTTAGAAAAAGAATATTATCATGTGAGGGATACTTTGTATTTAATACTTGTATTATGTGATTTTACTAGGAAAATATGCTTATATATTCATCATATTTATTCACCATATTATATTCACCAATGTTAGATTCATTTCGACAGGAGAGATTTTGGGCTGGATTTCGCTTTCAAATAAATTATAGGTATTCGTTTCTGGTATTCTTACTAGCGGGTGAACGTAACTGTCCCCATGTATTAGTGATGAGAATGAGAGGCTTGTTTTTTTGCCCAATATGGCTGCAGTCTGAAATCGAGGCTTGGTTTGTTATGTTGATATAAATTGTAGTGACTGTATGACGAAACATGTAGGGTGGAGCTACGCGTTGACATCACCATACTTTACGTGATCCCGGAAGGATGGGCGATACAGATGTTTTGTTCTGCCAGCATTTACTTGATTTTACGCAATGTTGTTATGGATGTTTATGAGTACTCATTTGTCTTATCTTAATAAAACTTTTTAAATGGAGTTACACTATTGAATGGCCTTTTTTCTCTCCCGCACTGTGCCTACGGGCCGGGACCGGAAGATGTTTACACACTCTTGAGATTCCAGACTTTCAAACAGCCACCTAGACGTGCTGATTACATATACCCTGCAGAGTGTTATATATGCCTGCTCCAGTGACCTTACTAGCGATAGTAGGTCCATTCCATCTGGTAAGGGTACCCATTTTGTATTGTTTTCACTGGAAAACTTGCATGCTATTTGGTGGAGGAATCTAAAGGATTATTCATGGAATTGGACTGATTCTTTTACTCTCTTTCCTCGGTTAATATTGGGACTTTATTTTTTCCCTTATTTATTATTAAGAAAGCTGTATACAATGAGGAATGGTGACAAACATACTGGAAATAGATTTTGAGTTTATATACTCTTTGATTTGCCACTGGTTAGATCTGCTAGCCATTTAGGGGTTAAGCTAGTTTCTTGAGCAGTCAGAGAAAGATTAGGACATTTGCCTTGTAATAACAGTAGCTGCCTGGCACACCATTCTCTCTACTTGATGCTGCATGCCAAGTTGTCAACTAAGAACTGCATCTTCTTTCAGATCCTAAAGAAGTCCTGCATTGAGATCTTAGCTGCTGAGCCATCCAGCGTTTGTGCAGGAGGTGAGTCACAACTTACCACAGGAATGACAACCCTTTAAAGAGAGAGTTGGCAGGACATTGCTAGACATCTCTGGTCTCTAAAGAGGATCTGTCAGTTTGCGTTTTGTACTTTAAGTTTGTACATTGCCTGTTCATTTTGAAAATTATGTTTTTATGATCAGTGTAATTCTAGTTTGAGTATGTTTTCAGAGTATTAGTATTATTATTATTATACAAGATTTATATAGCGCCAACAGTTTGTGCAGCGCTTTACAAAATGAAGGCTGACAGTACAGTTACATCACAATTTGGTACAAGAGGAATCAGAGTGCCCTGCTTGTTAGAGCTTACAATCTAAGAGGAAGGGTCAATTGATACAAAAGGTAATCGCTGTGGGGAATGAGCTGATGTAGAAAGTAAGACAGTGTATTAGATAGAAGCAGGATAGGCTTCTTTAAAGAGAAAGGTTTTCAGGGATCGTCTAAAGATGGATAGATTAGGAGACAGTCAGACAGATTGGGGTAGGGAGTTCCAAAGGATGGGAGAAACGCTGGGGAAATCCTGGAGGCGAGCATGGGAGGAGGTGACAAGGGAGCTAGAGAGCAGGAGGTCTTGGGAGGACCGAAGAGGGCAGCTTGGTTGGTATTTTGAGACTAGGTTAGAGATGTAGCTAGGGGCAGAGTTGTGGATGGATTTGTAAATTACTTTGAATTTTATTTGTTGGGTGAGTGGAAGCCAGTAAAGAGATTGACAGAGAGGGGTGGAGGACACTGAGTGGTTGGTAAGGTGGATAAGTCTTGCAGCAGCATTCATTATGGACTGAAGGGGGGATAATGTATGCCAAGGTAATCTAATGAGGATAGAGTTGTAGTAGTCGAGGTGAGAGATAACCAGAGAGTGAATTAGAAGCTTGATGGTGTCATTGGTTAAAAAGGGGCGTATTCTAGAGATGTTGCGGAGGCATGATTTGGACAGGGATTGGATGTGGTCCTGAAAGGACAGTTCAGAGTGTAGGGTTACCCCTAGCACCCTGGCATGTGGAGATGCACTAATAGTTGTGCCATTGATCTTAACAGAGAAGTCAGGGGAAGGGGCACGTGGGGGAGGAAATATCATGAGCTCAGTTTTAGATAGATTCAGTTTGAGGAAGTGCTGTGACATCCAGGCTGATATGTCTGTTAGTAAAGCAGTGATCTGTGAGGAGACTGATGGGGATGAGCTGAAGGGTAGATAGATAGATAGATTTGGGTGTCATCGGCATATAAATGATAGCGGAAGCCATGGGAGGTTATCAGCTGACCCAGGGAGGATGTGTAGATTGAGAATAGTAGGGGTGCAAGGATAGAACCTTAGGGGACCCCAACGGTAAGAGGAGTTGGAGAGGAGGAAGTAAAGTTGTAAGTGACACTGAAAGTGCGGTGAGATAGGTAAGATTCCAACCAATGGAGAGCACAGCCATGCAGACCAAGCAAATTGAGTTTTTTGAGGAGGAGAGGGTGAGCAACTGTATCAAAGGCAGCGGAGAGGTCCAAGATTAAGAGTTACATAATAATGACCGTCAGTTTTAGCTGTTAGTAAATCGTTTGTGAGTTTTAGGAGGGCAGTTCCTGTGGAGTGCTGTGGACGAAATCCAGACTGAAGAGGATCAAGAAGGTTATTTTCAGTGAGGTGGTCACTCAGTCAGTTGTAGACTAAACGTTCAAGGATTTTGGAGGCAAAAGGGAGTAAGGAGATGAGTCTTAGGTTGCTAAGATTGGTGGGGTCCAGTGTGGCCTTTTTTGGTATGGGAGTGACTAGTGCATGTTTTAGAGGGTTGGGGAAGATGCCAGTAGAGAGGGAGAGGTTGAAGATATGAGTTAAAGAGTGTAGGATAGAGTCAGAGGGTGACTGTAGTATTTGAGAAGGAACGGGGTCCAGGGGGCAGGAGGTTAGTTGGGCGTTAGAGAGAAGTTTAGTGACTTCCTCTATAGTAGCTGGGTTAAACCAGAGCATTGATTGAGCAGGAGGACAAGGAGTGTGAGGGGAGTGAGAAATCTGTAGAGTGGAGATCTCAAGACGAATTGTAGCAATCTTATTTTTAAAGTGATTAACAATCTCCTGGGCAGTGAGTAAGTTAGTGGGTGGAGGTAATGGAGGATGAAGTAGAGCGTTAAAGGTATAAAAGAGTTGACGGGTAGAGTTGAGCGAACTTCTAGAAGTCCGGGTTCTGCTGGTTCGGCCGAACTTCGGGTCAAAGTCCGGGTTCGGGTCCGGACAGAACCCGAACTTTGTCCCGGACCCCGAACCCCATTGAAATCAATGGAGACCCGGACTTTTAGGTACAAAAAGTGCTGTAAAATAGTCCTGGAAGGTCCTAGAGGTCTGCAAAAGGAAGGAAATGTGGGTAAGGGTGGGACAAGTGACCTACAAAGAAATGGGGACAGGGAAATAACTTTAAATATTTTTAAAAAAATAAAAACATAAAAAATGCAAAAATGGAAATCATCTTCAAAATGGGTCTGAAAAGTATTAATTAACATTAGAGGCCATAGAACTGTTCTAAAATCATCTTCAAACTGTGTCAAAAAAGTATAAATAAGCCGGAAGTACCCATATCACTGTTCTGCAAAATGTGTGTATCACTTTAAA
>BLSH010200692.1:127058-142706 GCA_018402905.1 Glandirana rugosa | reverse complement strand
TGGATGTACGTTAATGCCTCTGGACCGAAGTTGTAAGACTGAAAAGAAGCAGCCGACGGGAGAGGGTACCACCGGAGGACACCTGAGTTAGATTGTCCGGATCACCTACCTTTCCTCCACCACAACCTAAGGAGGATACGGGAATTTCGTGAAAAGTTCAAGAAGTAGGTGGGGGAGAGACAGGGAGAGGAGTCAACTTCGAGTGACATAAACAATGTAGACATGACATTATTGAAATTTATAAATTTTTTTTTATTTTTGTATTTTTTTCGTTTTTACCTCCACTTACACCTAGTAGAAGTTTGACACAGACTTTTCATAATGGCTTCTACCGTTAATTAATACTTTTCAGACACAGTTTGAAGATGATCCACATTCACCTCCATTTTTGCTTTTTTTATGTTTTTATTTTTTTTTAAATATTTAAAGTTATTACAGTACAGATGTAACAAATACAGTGAGCTTCAACTGAGGAGAGGGACAGAGAGGGGGTGGATGAAGAACTTGAAAAGTGCTTTAAGGGCATAGGAGGAATCCAACACCACCTCCTTTCCATCCACTAGGCCTGTTAGATTGAGTCCACAGGAGGCCACCATGGGAGAGGGCAGCCGACGAAGAAAAGTCAGAATGTTGAAGCCAGGTCTCCGTAATTGCATGTAGGTTGAAGGAGTTTGTGATAAATAGGTCATGGATGGTGGTAAGTTAGTTACAAAAAGAGCAGGCATTCCAAAGGGCACAGGAGAAGGGGAGGCTGGTTCTAGGCAGAAGAAGAATAGAAATTAGATTGTGTTTATTGCGCCTGATGTCAGAGGATTGGGGGTGACTGGTATGTTGTCCAAAGGTAAAAATGGTGGTCCTGGATTTGGGGAAATATCTACAGAAGTTAAGAGAAGCAGAAGGGTGAGAGAGGTGATATGGAAGTGCGACTTATGTGGGGGTACACTTCCCAGTGTCCTAGAGGTTTTATTGGTATGTGGGTTCAGAAGTAGCAGGAGCTGATGAGTGCAGTAATAAGGGGAAGAGAGGAGTGAGGGTGATATATATAAGTGGTGGGGTGGAGAAGAGGGGTGAAGGAGAGAGAGTTTAAGGAGAGAGGATGCAACTGTGAAAAGAAAACGTAGGGAATGCATGATACAGAGTGGGAGATTGAGAAGCAGACTGGATGAGAGATGAAAAAGTTCTATAAGGAATCAGGTCACCTGTAGTCTGTTTAGTGTTTTGCAGTATTCTGTAATTTTTCACTTTGTGCATTCGCTGAAGTGCTGAGCTTACAAGATCTTCACAATCAGAAAGGTTTGAGAAGTGAGGTGAAATAGTCTGAGCCCTATACTGAATGGTGCTGAGTGTTCTACTCTTGATTGCCTTATCTTTTATTTTCAATACATTTTTAGTGACACATTACAGAATACAGATCATCGCATGAATGAACGCATTGGTTGAACAATGAGTTATCAATCATTGGAAATGTGACTGCAGATGATACAAAACCATCCAGAAGCATAGCTAGACTTCCATATCCTTCTAAGAGAAAAGGCATTTGCCATCTGACTCTTCTCAGTTTGTGGTATCCACATTGAAGAGAGAGGGTTCTTCACCTGGGTGCTTCTTATTTCTGGCATTGCAGGAAGTATGTATTGCTGTATTTCCCTGTAGTTCCTTGGATTGTCAGTATCAGAACTCACTAGTATCCTGTTGCAAGTACCCCCTGTAGGGGACAGAGTCTGTCTGTATGCCTTCGTGAACCTGAACACTGGGAGATTGGTCCTCTTTCTATGGCTGATTTGTAGCTTATTGAGGAATTTCCTTCAGATTCATTCCTTGTTTATGTCCCTAAAAAGATAGTGTGATTATGTTTCCTGCCCCTCACTCCTCTGTGCTTCGCTAGACCATGGTGGGCCAGATGATTACTAGAACCATGTTTTTTGGAATAAGGTTATATAATTTTGCAGTGTTTCCTCTGTCAGACTCCAAGTATACCTTGAGGTGTTTAGGTGGGTGTGCCCTTATCCTTTTACTCTTCTGGACTTGTGTGCACCAGCCTGGTTTGCGGTATACCCTCATCCCTGCCCACACTTTTATGGGTGCCTTTCGCTCACCCTACTCCCTCCTTCAGTCACTCTGAAGAATCATTTGGCTACCTGTTGGGATATTGCAGTGTAAGTGCTATCATGCCCTGTCAATATCTTGCTGCCAGATGGGTTGTCTGACCAGGCAACCTCTTTTCTCTTTATGTAACCTCTTTTCCCTAATTCTCTTATGCAGGGTCCAGAAGGGAAGGGGGGACACAGGGGGTATCTGCCCCAGGTGCAGTGATTTAATGCAGGGGGGGGGGGTACAGTACCACCCAAGGTACTCCTTTGTTTGTGTCCATTCCCTCAGGTACCCTCTTTTCTATCTTATTGGGCAATATTATTAACAGCAACAAGTGTTGCTAGTTCTTCAGTTACTTTGTTTCTGATACTGGCATGAAATACTGACCAGTTGTTTCTACATTCCGCCACAAATAACCGTCTTTTGGGCTTGATATCACTGTGATTTGGAGACACTATTCTTTCAGCTTCCTTTTCATAACACTGAAAAGTTTTTCCATGGTATCATCATTTGAATCTATGCAGGTCTGTCTGTACAGGAGCTTTGTTTTTGATTCCATGTAACACCCTGACAGATTGGTCATCACAGCGGTCACAAATGTATACAGTAATACTACTACATGTTACAACCATTACATATTTTTGGAGCGATGTGCATTTTGCTAAGGAGGAAGGAGCAGTTTGGCATCTTTCCCCTGAGCAGTGGATGACCATGTCCCAGTACTGCTCTTATGGACCTGTTTTGATTGTGTAAAGTTCCCTCTGGGCCCCATTATCCTAGAACTTGTCCTACTGTTTTTTCCATTGATCACCTCTCGTTGTTAGTCTACTTTCCTCCTTTTCAGGTAAATGTTCACACAGCCGGTCACTGGCTCAGGCTCAGTGTTCTTCAGATAGCATTCCCCAATGGCACTCTACTGGTATGGAGCATTAGGTTGATCCTCTTTCACCCCTTGGTCATGACAGTTACCCCGTCTTGCTAGGGCTTCACCTCTTTTGGCTCAGATTTGAATTGCGGCTTTTAGATACAAAGCTACAGACGGTTACCAGAAATTTCTGTGAGTGGCTATTTTCTACCTCATTGTTGGACTACTTTTGAATGAATACTATTTCTGAATTCCTGTGTCCCTCAGTGAAAGAGAAAAATATTTTTTTTGTAGTTACCCTGAAATTCAGAGCCCCGTACAGCGTGAAGAGCTTTTGTTTATCTTTTGTGGAGTAGCACGTGACTGCATGCAGGCAGCATATGTAAGTAAATGGAGACATGGTGGCTGTACACACTCACTCACACAGCTGAGTTTGAAAGGCAGGCAGGAATGGATGTACAGCCCCATATGAGTCCGTGCAGCCGCTGCACCTCAATTGACTCTTTGCACTTTACAGGGCTCTAAGCCCATGTTAATGAGTGGCCGTTAACCTCAGAAAATTGTATTCTCATACATTTCCCTGCATAGTGTAAACAACATAAACTTAATTTAGCATAGTGTATAAGGAGAAGTTATGTTCACTTTGAATACCCATTCACTTGCAACTATATATATATATATATATATATATATACACACACACACACACACACACATACACACACTGAGCAAAGTTATAAACACAACACTTTTGTGTTTGCCCTTATTTAGCATGAGCTGAACTCAAAGATCTACAACTTTTTCTATGTACACAAAAGGCCTATTTCTCTCAAATATTGTTCACAAATCTGTCTAAATCTGTGTTAGTGAGCACTTCTCCTTTGCCGAGATAATCCATCCACCTCACAGGTGTGGCATATCAAGATGCTGATTAGACACCATGATTATTGCACAGGTGTGCCTTAGGCTGGCCACAATAAAAGGCCACTCTAAAATGTGCAGTTTTCATGTATTGGGGAGTCCGGGAGGTCCGAAAACCAGTCAGTATCTGGTGTGACCACCATTTGCCTCATGCAGTGCAGCACATCTCCTTTGCATAATTGATCAGGTTGTTGATTGGGGCCTGTGGAATGTTGGTCCATTCCTCTTCAATGGCTGTGCGAAGTTGCTGGATATTGGCAGGAGCTGGAACATGCTGTTATATATGCCGATCCAGAGCATCCCAAACATGCTCAATAGGTGACATGTCTGGTGAGTAAGCAGGCCATGCAAGAACTGGAATGTTTTCAGTTTTCAGGAATTGTGTACAGATTCTTGCAACAAGGGGCCGTGCATTATCATGCTGCATCATGAGGTGATGGTCGTGGATGAGTGGCACAACAATGGGCCTCAGGATCTCATCACAGTATCTCTGTGCATTCAAAATGCCATCAATAAAATGCACCTGTGTTCATTGTCCATAACATGTACCTGCCCATACCATAACCTCACCGCCACCATGGCCCACTCGATGTTGACATCAGCAAACCGTTCACCCACACGATGCCATACGCGCTGTCTGCCATCTGCCCTGTACCATGAAAACCGGGATTCATCTATGAAGAGAACACCTCTCCAAAGTGCCAGACACCATCGAATGTGAGCATTTGCCCACTTAAGTCAGTTAACTGCAGTCAGGTCGAGACTCCGATGAGGATGATGAGCTTCTCTGAGACGGTTTCTGACAGTTTGTGCAGAAATTCTTTGGTTATGCAAACCGATTGTTGCAGAAGCTGTCCGGGTGGCTGGTGTCTGACGATCTTGGAGGTGAAGATGCAGGATGGGGAGGTCCTGGGCTGGTGTGGTTACACGTGGTCTGCGGTTGTGAGGCCGGTTGGATGTAGAGAAATGAACATTCAATTAAAGGGCAACAGCTCTGGCAGACATTCCTGCAGTCATCATGCCAATTGCACGCTCCTTCAAAACTTGCGACATCTGTGGCATTGTGCTGTGTGATAAAACTGCACATTTTAGAGCGACCTTTTATTGTGGCCAGCCTATGTGTACATAGAAAAAGTCATAGATCTTTGAGTTCAGATCATGATAAATAGGGGCAAACACAAAAGTGTTGCGTTTATAATTTTGCTCAATATATATATATATATATATATACACACACATACACACATATCTGTTACAATGGATTTTTTTGTTCTACAAATTATTATTACTCAAAGAATCTAGCCTTATCTTGTCCTAGCCGTATTCTGTTGGCAAAGGAACCTTTTTAAATGGATGTCCCTGAACATCATGTTATCTACTCATGTACTGTTACACGTACACACTATAGAGGCAGGTGGTTCAGTCAGCAGATGTGTTTTGGAGATGACCTAATGCAATTTCATGGGTGTGTACTATCTACTGGGACACAATATACAGTATATCATATGGTGCAGGAGAGCCTACATTATACATGGAATTGAATACAGTACATGTCAATGACTTACATATGTGTTAAAGGCAGCTTGTCATGCAGACATGAAAAATCTCCCAATCGGGACAATAGCTATTATTTTTTTTTTTTTTAAGTTACAGTGAACCATTTCCATTTAAAACTTTGCCATCAATGTATGTTGCAGTGCACAGTACTGCAACATACCGTACTTTTCGCACAATAAGACGCACCTGACCATAAGACGCACCTAGATTTTAGAGGAGGAAAACAAGAAAAAAAAATTCTGAACCAAATGGTGTGCTAAAATATTTACCAGTGCAGCCATATACCAGTGTCCATGAAATACAGCAATATACCAGAGTCCATGAAATACAGCCATATACCAGAGTGCATGAAATACAACCATATACCAAAGTCCATGAAATGCAGCCATATACCAGAGTCCATGAAATACAGCCATATACTAGAGTCCATGAAATGCAGCCATATGCCAGAGTTCATGAAATGCAGCCATATACCATAGTCCATGAAATACAGCCATATACCAGAGTCCATGAAATATAGCCATATACCAGAGTCCATGAAATGCAGCATATACCAGTGTCCATGAAATACAGCCATATACCAGAGTCCATGAAATGCAGCCATATACCAGAGTCCATGAAATACAGCCTTGTACCAGAGTCCTTGAAATACAGCCATTTACGAGTGCCAATCAAATGCAGCATATACGAGTGCCAATCAAATATAGCCTTGTACCAGAGTCCATGAAATACAGCATATACCAGTGCCAATCAAATACAGCCATACCTGTGTCTGTGAAATGCAACCTGACAGGGAGATTCAAATCTCCCGGCACTGCCGCGCTGTGATGATGTCATCACACATGCGCCTCGTGGAGCTCCACTCTGCAGCCAGACCCCATTCACATAAAAGACAGAGCAGCCTGAGCTCACTGGGGCCACTGGGGCTGCTCTGTCTTCTCACTATGGTGCCTGGGAGCCCGCAGTGTAATGCGGGCTCCCAGCGGCGTGGGGGGGGGGCTGTTTTTTTTTCAGTATTCGCACCATAAGATGCAGGGACACTTTCCCCCATTTTTTGGGGGGGAAAAGTGTGTCTTATGATGCGAAAAATACGGTATGTTATGTTAGCCGTGTCAGTCATTTTGAATAGCACCCCATCACACTAAACTAACATGCTTGGGTATCTTACTGACTCTCACTGGAACTAAAGAAGTGGCTTGAAAAAACTACGAAAGCTCTTCAACATTACAGAACAAGTCTAGTCAAATAGACTAATTACCACAAGCTATACCATGACCTGGATAAATGAGAACCTTCACAGACACTAACCCAAAACACTTTAGATGCACATGCATTGCAACAAACCCCAACACGGGTAATGCACTACTGTACACTGCATTAGAAAAATGCTGAGTTTCTGAAAACCAAGCTGCATATAGGTCTGCAATTTCTGCCCAGGTCATCAGCAAACCCTGCCTCTTCCAGCTCCACCAATAGTCACGTGCCAGAGCCTCTACTAGCTCTTGTGATTGTAGTCCTAAGTACAGGGAATCTGAGGTTCTCCTGAATACATAGTACTTAAAGATACACAGAGGTACTTGTGGGCACTGTGTGGTGATTACTTGTATGTGTATATCTGTAAAAAATATATTTTTTAACAGCATTGTTATTTCACACACTTTAAGAACCTAAATGTGCTATTTGTTCCCCAGCTTCCCATACTCTGCATGCTTTTGCTCCACCACTTCTCTGTTTGGTCATGGGGAGTGAAGGGAGATAGCAACATGGAAGTTCCAGGTTATGACTTTGAGTTAATACAGTTAAGGTCTCTCTCCTTTCCCCCATGACAGATCTGGGTGCCTTGGCAGGAAGGAGAATGAAACCTACGCTTTCTATACTGGGTTATATTGGTATTTCTGTTTGCTCCTGGCAGCCAAACTGAGCAAGTAAAGGGTGGGGTGTTGAAGGGAACATGAGTAGCTGAAGCTATTAAGGGTAGCAGTTAATTTAACCTGTTACATAGTCCTGCATAGGTAAAGAGTAGGGTCACTTTAGGACATTTAAGATTTAATTTAGCATTAGCTTTGATGATAATTACTAGTAAAAGGACCTCAGGAGGGGCTTAGAAAATCCTGCAAATATGACCCGTTGGGGGCACTTGAGGCTTGGTATTGAGAAACATTACATATAGAGTTTTAGAAGTCCCTTGCGGATACATGCGGATGGCTCAAAGCTGAACGTGGCATTATTCTGTTCAACAATGTAGCTTCTCCTCCTACTCTGTATAAACATGTTTCCTACTAGAAAATTAGTCTTGTGTGTTGGTTTTCTTATTTTGGTTACATACGGGAAATTGCGTTATGACAGTCCCATATGGAAAACAGCTGACTGTTTATATGAAAGAATATTTTACTTTAACTGGAAATTCCCTTTTGGCAAGGGTCACTACTTCTCACAGCCCACACAGTCTTAATAGAATCAGTAATGGCAATGTAATGTACAACAGCCAGTGCTCAGCATAAGAGATATTAACTCGCTTACCTCCCAGTTACTAGTTTAAAAGGGCACCTGGGTTCATTGGCTGCTTGTGGATCCTAGTAAATGCAAAGCTATACCAAAATCTGGGGGTATAGCACTAACTTTAGGAGCAAACTTTTTGTAGCGTTCGCTATAAAAGTGTGATTTAGCACTATATAATCATAATGTTTCCACACAAGGATCACATAGGAAATCAAAAAGTAAACTACAGCAACCCTGTTGCAAAAATGAACTGATTCTGGACCTTAGTTGTACCACACATGGCCAGAAAAATGTCATTAAATACAGCTTGCAGCTCCGTGCTTGCATTTAGCAGGAAATCTTGTTCTGCGCAGGAGCAGCTCTTTCTTCTTCTTTGTAAATGTACTCTGGCAGAATAGTGTCTGCGGTGTTAATAATGTTATTACTGCTACATTTTAATTACCGTGGGTCATTCATTGCAGATTATTGGGTGTATATGACGTCAGTAAAAGCAAAATGAAAAACAATCACATAAATCTGTGTTCATATTTAACCCCTTATTAACACTCAGTTCATTCTAATTAGTCCTAATTAACTTCTTCCTCTCCTTCTCTCTTTAGCTAGTTTTTTTATATACTTTTTTGCTTTTGTTCCTTTTTTTAGTAATGTGTTTGGAGAAAAAATAAAACATGTAAACTTGAAAAAAAAAATCTTTATTTCAATAGCAAAATAACTTCTATATGCATTTGGAGTAATTATAAACAGGACATATTATAAAATAATTGGTACACTTTTTTATGTACAGTAACACTAGTTTTACTGGTCAAACTAGAAAAAAGCTCATTCATTTTGTTACATCTATAATTTGAATAGAAAATGAAATAATTTATGTAACAGTATTGCCAAGATTAGAAAACAGTATTGTGTTAGAAAAACAATATAAGATGTTTTGCCTCGAAAACAGTTATTTAAGTGTAGCCATGTGATCTCTCAAGTAGGGTTGCCACATCATCCCTTTAATCCAGGACACATATGAATTGCACAGGTTCTAAGGCTAATTTAATGCAGATAAGGTATCAAGTGAGTTTAATTACCACCTTAACCACTTACCAACCGGAAGGTTTTGCAGCTTTAGGACCAGAGCACTTTTTGCAATTCGGCGCTGCGTCGCTTTGACTGACAATTGCGCGTCATGCGATGTTGTACCCAAACAAAATTTGCGTCCTTTTTTTCCCACAAATAGAGCTTTCTTTTGGTGGTATTTGATCGCCTCTGTGTCATTTCTTGTCGCCGCTATAAACAAAAGAAGAGGGACCATTTTGCAAAAAAAAACAAATTTCTTACTTTTTGCTAAAATTCAAATCCAAAAAAAATATATAAAAAAACATTTTTTTCACCGTTTTTGGCCGATTTATATAATTCCTCATATTTGCGATAAAAAAAATTGCAATCGGCGTTTATTGATTGGTTTGCGCAAAAGTGGCCGCGTTTACGGATGGTGAGAATTCATTTCTGGGGTTTTTATTTTTTTTTATTTTTTACTAGTAATGGCGGCGATCTGCGATTTTTAGCGGTAATGCGATATTGGGGGGGACATGTCGGAACATTTTGACACTTTTTTGGGACCAATGACATTTATTCAGCGATCAGAAATTTAAATGTCCACTGATTACTGTATAAATGTCATTGGCAGTGAAGGGGTTAACCTGCAGGGGGAGAGCTAGGGGTTAATAGTGTTCCCTGGGTGTGTTCTTACTGTGGGGGGGTTGGGCTAACATGGGCATGAGAGATCTAACTGATCCCAGTGACAGGGATCAGTAGATCTCTCATGCCCCACTGACAGGGCGGGGAACCGCCGTGTTTACATCGGCGGTTCCCCGTTCTTTTCCCTGTAGCCGCTCATCGCGGCTCGCCGGCGGACATCGAGTCCGCCCGAGCCGCGGGCACACTCCCCAGGAGTGCGGCGGAGGCGCGCACGCACGCCCCCTGGTGGCCAAATGCGAATCGCCGCTTATTTACGGCGATTCGCGCAGGGCTCCCCGACTGCCACCGTGAAAAGACGGCGCGCGGTCGGGAAGGTGTTAAGCAGCCAGAGAACCTGTGTAATTAATATGTGTCCTGGATTAAAGGGATGATGTGGCAAACCTACCCTCAAGATTGGCTGATAGTTGTGGTCCATCTGCCCGCTGCCCTCAATCACACAAATTCCACACATCCAAAGTCACTGAACAGTCTGGTACTTTGTTTTGTTGTTTTATTTAGGGGTTTGAACATGGATAGGGATTAGGGATGACCGTGAAATGCCCAGTGATTGAACATGGGAGCTACTATATACACCTCCGGTATAAACACTTCTTCTCCTCCAGCACACTACTTGCTGACCACTACACTTCTCCTTTACTTCTCTCCAGCACACTACTTGCTGACTGTTACACCGGTTCCCCTGGTCTGAACGGAAATTAATCAGACTTCCATGACACCTCCTCTTCACAAAAGCTAGCACATGGTGAGGTCTGTTGCATCCGCTTGCAAGACCTCTTTGTGGGTAAGAATCGCAGATTTTTTTCACTGAAATCATGGACCCTAACTTGTGTAGCAAAACACGTTGGTGCTAGCTGGGCCTTTGATGGACTACAACTCCCAGCCCATCCTTCTTCCAGACCTATCCAGTCTGTACTGTGGTCTAATAGCTCTCCTTCCTCTTGGTTGGCTCCTACCGGCCTCCAGAGACTGCTCTCTCTCTTTCCAGATGGTCCCAGCCTTCTCATTTGTGGTGGAATCTTTAAAGGGTCTCCTTCCATGTAGACCTCAGCTGCTCTCCTGCTTCTCCTGTGCCACTCCAGGAGCTGACTCTTGCTCTTGGCTGCACCCAAGCCCCAGGCCTCAGGTTCACCCCCTCCCCTCCCAGGCAAGGCCTGATCTGCAGCTCCTGACTATATCTTCACGCTTCCACCCAAACTCTCCTGTCACCTGTTGGCAGACAGCTGTATTTAAGGAGGCCTGCCCCCTGATGACCCAGCCTGTGGATTGGTCTGGGCTCCTTGTCATACATCAGGAAGAAACACCTCCTCATCCATCCGCCTGCTAGAGCTTTCCCAGTGGAAGGAGAGGAATCTACAAGGAGTTTACCTTCCCTTCATCTCTAGCCCCACCGCTGTGCCACTCCCAGCCCAGATCAAAACATTCAGGCTTGCACCTACAGTCAGGCCTGACTAGATTTTTCCTCTCCTACCAAAAATCTACAAAAGTAAAAGCACCTACACTATGGGGGCGCTACGTAAGCAATCAACAGCATGGATTCATGAAATACTGAAGTTGTTAAACAAAGTTGATTTCTTTTTATGTGGAATTTACCAAAGCATTTAACATACTGTAGTTCCCCACACATGGCTAATGTGTAAGTTAAAGTCTGATTAATAATTCATGCTCTGAATGGCCTAAGGTTGTTAGTGATGCACTCCAAGGTTCAGTGTTGGGACCCTTATGTTTTATCACACTTAAAAATTATATAGAGTTTTGAATTTAAAGTACCATATCAGTGCTTGCAGATGACATCAAGCTATGTAGTACAATAACGTCCTTACAGGATGTCTCCAAAAAGACCTTAATGCACTGTTTTGTTGGGCAACTATGTGAGAAATGAGGTTTAATGTTGGCATGCAATGTTAAACTTCAGTTTTCGAATGCAAGCTAAATACTTTCTTGTAATAAAACAGGTATCAACTCTAGAGAGAGAAAGACATCAAAACATGGCTTTGGACATGCTTTTTTTTACACTCTCTGAATACCAATCAAAGCACCTGTCACTAAATAAAATGGTTAGCTTACAGTCCGGTTTACCCCATGTAGCTTTAGTGGTGCTTCAAAGCATCTTCAAAGCCTATATAGAAGTCTATGGAAAAGCTTGCTTAAAGCACCTGAAGCTTTTAAAAGGCCTTAATTCAGCTTTGACTTTGCTTTGTTTTGGGGAAATTGCAGGTATGGGACAGATGCATGCACGCACGCATACACACACCATCTGCCAAGCTTCAAAAAAGGAAGTGTAAATGAGCCCTTAGGAGTAGTTTACACTTCCTTCAAAACAGCTTCAGGCATGAATTTTTAAAGCTCTCTGAACCCCAGTCAAAGCACCTGTCACTAAATAAAATGGTTAGCTTCAGTCCTGTTTACACCTTGCATTTGCTTTGCTTTACTTTGCCTCAAAAATAATACCCCATGTCGCTTTAGTGGTGCTTCAAAGTGTCTTCAAATCCTCCATAGAAGGCTATGACATAGTTTGCTTGAAGCACATACAGCTTTTGAGAGGCTTTAATTCAGCTTTAGCTTCGCTTTGTTTTAGGAAAATTGCAGGTATGGGACAGATGCATGCACGCACGCATGCGCACACACACACACACTAACTGCCAAGCTTCAAAAAAGCACCACCAAAGCATCATCGACGCATCACCGAAGCATCATTGAAGCACATCAGAAGCATCAAAAACACATTAAAAAAGCATGATGAATTGATTGGCACTTTAATGTGTGTTGCACTTCCTTCAAAACAGCTTCGGACATGCATTTTTAAAGCTCTCTGAACCCCAGTAGAAGCACCTGTCAATAAATAAAATGGTTATCTTACAGTCCTGTTTACACCTTGCATTTGCTTTACTTTACTTTGCCTCAAAAATGATACCCCATGTCACTTTAGTGGTGCTTCAAAGCATCATCAAAACCTCCATAGAAGGCTATGACATAGTTCGTTTGAAGCACATACAGCTTTTGAGAGGCTTTAATTCAGCTTTAGCTTTGCTTTGTTTTGGAGGTACTGCAGATATCGACACGCACACAGGGCATCTGTCAAGCTTCATTAAAGCTTCCAAAAAGCATAATTGAAGCACCGCCGAAGCATTGCAGAAGCATCAAAAACACATGTTGAAGCGGTAGGTGCTTTAATGTGTGCTGAAGTCAAAGCAAGTGTAAATGAGCCCTAAGACTTCATGTGAAAGATGCAGTTCAGTTTTGGTCACCAGTTCACAAAAAATATATTGGAGAGCTAGAGAAAGTGCAAAAAAGGTAAACCAACCTGATAAGAGGCATGGAGGAGCTCAGCTATGAGGAAAGATTAGCTGAACTGAATTTATTGAGGGGGAGGAACCAGGAGCACCAGCAGGGAACCCCAGAAGAGGAAGATCTGGGCTGCTCTGTGCAAAACTAGGACAGATAAGTATGACATGTTTGTTATTTTTAAATACATCCTTTAGAATCACTTTAAGGGGGGATATGATCAACATGTATATATACATGTATGAATACATAAATGCTCCGTATGGTGAACTTAGTGTAGAGTTATTCACTTTAAGGTCATTACAAAGGATAAAGGGAGAACTCTACGTCTAGAGCAAAAGAGATTTAACCTCCTTAAATACAGAAAATATAACTGGTTTTTAATATTTATAGGTAATAACAGCAGATATTATTGATCCAGAGAATACTGGATTGCTTTCTGGGGGATCAGAAGGATTGTATGCCTTTCTCTGGATCAATTGTGGGTATAGCCATTTGCATATGGAGTTTTTTCTAATTTATTTATTCTATTTATTAAATGTTTTTCTATTGGTTAAACTAGCTGGACGTACATCTTTTTTCAACCTGACTAACTATGTTACACATAGTATGATAGGTTTTTGGGAAACTGACACTTCGGGAGTGTTAATCTCTTGCAACCCCCGCCAACCTCTATGTCACTATCGAGTCCTGTAGTGACACAGAGGTCAGTAAGTGCTGTGGAGGGACATTGGAGATCGCCCTTTCCAGGAATCAAGCTTCAGGGGCAATTCCTCAGTAATGGAGCAGTGGAGCAAGGAGCAGTGTTTGATCAGCTTAATGTAAATACTGTAACTTAAAGCAGAGCTCCAGCCCCCCACCAAAGAATTAAAAGTCAGCAGCTACAAATACTGTAGCTGCAAAGTTGAAAACCAATTAAATGCCAAAATTCTCAGCAGAGCACAAAGTTAATTAAAGTGCATATAACAAAAGTCCAATGTGGTAATCAGAAATTCATAATCCCAAGTGCAGTGTGAATCAGTGCTTAAATTAATCGGTCACCAATAAATCCTCCTCCACCAGTGCAAAACGTGCAGGAAAACCAAACATACTAAAGTGCTCACTAGACATATGATTATACCAGCATAACAGATGAGAATCACCACATGAGACACCTCTCTGCTCCCACTTCCGGGTTCCAGAAATAATCACTCATAGAAGAAATAAACAAAAATTGCCTCTCATAGTGTATCTCTTTTAAAACATAACTTTATTCTAAAACCATATGCACTTACATGTAAAAAAGTATCAATCACTTGTGTGCATAATAAGGCTGTCTGTTACCAGTCCGTGATCACTGCATTGCATCTCCCTCCGACACCGAGACATGCCTGGCACCCATCCAGCGTATAGCCACGCACTTGATGCGTTTCGTCACATCCGACTTGGTCACAAGGATCCCTTGTGACCAAGTCGGATGTGACGAAACGAGATTGATAATTTTTTACACTTTGATTAACTTTTTGCGCTGCTGACAACTTTGGGATTTAATTGGTTTTCAACTTTGCACTTATATTTTTTTAAGCAGCAGCAAAGACATTCTCATATACTGATAGAACACTTTGATATTAGCGCAGTGGTTTATAGTCAAATACTGTAGCTGCTGACTTTTAATATTAGGACACTTACCTGTCCAGGAATCCCGCGATGCCGGCACCCCAACGGATTCTTCAATCTGCTTTCGGATGCTGCCGCCGCCACTACTTGGTGCTGCAGCTGGTTCCCCACTGCGTATGTGCAAATCGCGCTGCGCTTTGTGAATGGCCCAGCGACGGGTGAAGGAGGAGGGGGGCCGGACGTCTGGGGGGCCTTGCCGTGGCGAGGTCACCCTGGACTGGGGATGAGCACCTGTAAGAAACAGGTACCTGCTCCCCCCGAAAGTTGCCAAATGTGGCGGGGGGGAGCAAACAAGTGGAGCCTCTCCTTTTGGGTGGAGCTCCGTTTTAACCAATGAGTGCTACTGCTTTGTAACCTTGCTTCTGAATATAGATTGTAATAACAAGTGTATATGGGAATATTCGAATTTGACCATATGCCGACTCTTCTTTCAGCTTGTTAGTACAATGGATCTGCTCTCATTAGAATGCAGAGATCCGTTATTTTGTAATAAGTCAGTCTCATCTAACTTGATAGCCCTCTTTAGAGCTTAGAGGTATCTCCACACATTGTTTTTAACGCTAGTGTAAAGTAAATGAAACACAGGCTTTAGCTCAAATCCCCACCCATCGGTCACCCCCTCTGACTAGTGTTGAGCGAACCCGGACTGTAACGTTCGGGTCCGTACCGAACTTTCGGGTGTCCGTGGCACGGACCCGGACCCGGACATTTCAAAAATCGTTCGGGTTCGGTCCGGGGTTCTGCTATTTTAGTCCACGTGTTGAGAAGCTGCAGGGCAGCCAATCAACAAGCGTTTCACTGGTTTGCCCTTAGAAGCCATCACAGCCATGCCTACTAATGGCATGGCTGTGATTGGCCGGTGCATCATGTGACCCAGCCTCTTTATAAGCTGGAGTCACAGTGCTGCAGTCACATGCTCCTTGGGTTAGTGTAGGGAAAGGTAGCTGACTGCGTGAGGGACAGATTTGAGACATTTTAAGACCTGATCCTGCATCCTGAGATAGATTACTTTACTACTGCTGTCTGTGCTGTTG
>BLSH010200692.1:101545-121922 GCA_018402905.1 Glandirana rugosa | reverse complement strand
AGTATGTTAATTCGGGAGTCACACACCTTGTACAGTCTCCATCTCAACTCGCATTTATTTTCCCTATCCCCATTTATTTGTAGGGCACTTGCCCTAGTTTTAAGATGATTTTAGAACAGTTATATGGCTTCTACCGTTAATTAATACTTTTCAGACACAGTTTAATGATGATCCACATTCACCTCCATTTTTGCTTTTTTTATGTTTTTATTTTTTTAAAAATATTTAAAGTTATTTGCCTGTCCCCATTTTTTTGTAGGGCACTTGCCCTACCCTTACCCCCATTTTACTTCCTTTTGCAGCCCTCTAGGGCTTTCCAGGACTTTGTTACAGCCATTTTTGTGCATAAAAGTTCGGGTCCCCATTGATTTCAATGGGGTTCGTTGTCCGTGCGATCGTTCGGGTTCCGTCCGGACCCGGACCCGGACTTTGTCCCGAAGTTCGGACGGACCAGCAGAACCCGAACTTCCAGAGGTTCGCTCAACTCTACCTCTGACATGTTCCACACACTGAGGGCTTAATTGTATGAGCTCTCTACAGAAGAACCCCTTACCTAGTTTAAGACTGAACAGGTTCTCATCCAACTTCATTGTGTGTCTGCAAGTCTTATTTAGAGACCTTAGGTTAAATAGCTTCCTCCCAATGCCAGAGTTAAGCTTCTCTCCTCCAGGGAGAATAGGTTTGTAGTTGGTGCTCGTAACTTAGGTCTCCCAGCCCCCTTATTAGCTTTGCTGCCCTTCTCTGCACTCTCTCCAGTTCAAGCACATCTTTCTTGAAGATTGGTGACCAGAGCTGGACAGCATACTCAATATGTGTCTGAACCAGAGGTTTGTAAAGTGGTAGAATTATAGTTTTATCTCTTGAGTAAGTACCCTTTTTAATGCATGCTAATGCTGGCCCTGCTCACTGCTGCTTGGCATTAGGGAAGGGACGAACACCCCCCGGTTCGGTTCGCACCAGAACATGCACCAAAAAAAATTTGTGTGAACATTCGAACACCGTTAAAGTCTATGGGTCCCCAACATTAACAATCAAAAGTGCTAATTTTAAAGGTTTATATGCAAGTCATTGCCCTAACAAATGTATGGGGACCGGGTCCTGCCCTAGGGGACATGTATCAATGCAAAAAAAAAGTTTTTAAATCAATCCTTTTTTTCAGGAGCCGTGATTTTAATAATGCTTAAAGTGAAACAATAAAAATGAAATATTCCTTTAACCACTTCCCGCCCGGCGTATTGACAAATGACATCCGGGCGGGTGGTTTATTATCCTAACTGGACGTCTATTGACGTCCAGTTAGGATAATCCGCGATCGCACGCCCCCGGGGGCACGCATCGCGGCGATCAGTGGTGCCGTGGGTCACTCTGACCCACCGAGTTACCGACCGAGGTAAAAGGCTTCCGTGGCCAGTCACGTCTGATCATTCTGCAGGTCTGCAGACCTGAGCAGTGGAGAGCCGATCGTCTGCTCGCCTGACGGGGGGGGGTTTGCGCTGAACGTTTATCAGTGCAGCCCCCCTCAGGATCACCCCACTGGACCACCAGGGAGCCCCCCCCGGACACCGCGAGGAGGTCGCCCAGGACCACCAGGGAGGGAACATGGAGGCCACCTATGACCACCAGGGAGCCCCCACTAGACCACCAGGTAAGGGCAATATAGTGCACTGTAGGGATGGCACTGTCCCCATATATGATGCCTGCCAGTGCCATCTCTAACAGTGCTGTATGCACCAGTGCCCACCAGTGCCACCTATCAGTGAGCACCTGTGCCCACCTGTGCCACCTACCAGTGCCCACCAGTGCCACCTACCAGTGCCCACCAGTGCCACATAAAAGTGCCCACCTGTGCCACCTAAAAGTGCCACCTATCAGTGCCCAGCAGTGCCACCTATCAGTGCCCATCTGTGCCCAGTGCCACCTATCAGTGCCGCCTATGAGTGTCCATCAGTGCCACGTATCAGTGCCATCAGTGTTGCTTATCAGTGCCGCCCATCAGTGCTGCATATGTGCCCCATCATCAGTGCAACCTTATCAGTGCCACCTCATCAGTGCCAATTTGTACTGCCTCCTCAGTGCCTGTCAGTCTAGCCTCATCAGTGCCCATCAGTGTAACCACATCAGTGCCCATCAGTGAAGGAGAAAATGTACTTTATACAAAGTTTTTGTGACAGAAACAAAGAAAATGTGTTTTTTTTTTTTTTTTTTAATTTTCGGTCTTTTTTTATTTATAGCGCAAAAAATAAAAACAGGGGTGATCAAATACCACCAAAAGAAAGCTCTGTTTATGGGAACAAAATGATAAAAAGTTTGTTTGGGTACCGCGCAATTCTCATTCAAATCGCAACAGCACTGAAAGGTGAAAATGAGTCTGGGCGGGAAGTATTCTAAATGCCCCGTATTGAAGTGGTTAAATAATGTGCCTGGGGAGTTCCTTAGTCTGCCTGTAAAAGGGCGCACCTCTGTGATGTTTAGAACAGTGCCAGAGCAAAATGACATTTGTGAAGGAAAAATTGTAATTTATTATTGCGGCTGTAATGTATTGCCGGCTCCCGGCAATATACAGAAAAATCACTGAAAATATTTGCATGGGCCCCCCCAGTCCATATCAGGCCCTTCAGGTCTGGTTTGGATTTTAAGGGGAATCCGCGCCAAAATTAAAAAAAAAATTGATGTGTGGTCCCCCCTAAAATCCAAACCAGACCCTTATCCAAGCATGCAACCTGGCACTAAGCTACATGCCCTCAACATGGGGAGTATGGGTGCTTTAGGGCAGTGGGGGCATTGTTGATGGGGACAAGAGCCTCTTCCCCACAACCCTAGGCTGTGGTTGTTGGGGTGGGCGGGCGAGGGGGCTTATCAGAATCTGGAAGCCCCCTTTAATAAGGAGGCATCCAGATCCCGACCCTCCCCCATGTGATTTAGTATCGGGTTCATCGTACCCCTACTACTTCACCAAAAGTGTCGAAAAAAACACAGGAGACAATTAGGGACAAGTCCTTTATTAAAAACTAAAAATAAGTGTCTCCCGTAATCCATCATCAATCACGGCGAGCAACGAACCCGAAAAAAAACAAAAAACAAACAGCTCCTCCTCCATGGGAGGGGTCCCGCCGACTGAGCTCTGTTTGTTTTGACGTTTTATTTATAGTGAAGGGTGGGGCCACCCAGTGACGTAATTGAGTGACCCGCCCCTCTGATGTTACATGACGTCAGAAGGGGCGGGGTCACCCATATATCACCCGGTGGCCCCGCTCTGCACTATAACTAAAACGTCAACACAAAGCCAGCGCAGATGGCGGCAGCCCTCCCATGGAGGAGAAGCTGTGCACGCTGTCTGCGGCAATTCATTATGGGGTGCTCCATGGCAGCGAAGTCGATGCGAACGCCCCATAATATTCTTATGTTGGACTCGAGCCACGGGCCTATCCCTACATGGTAGAGCTGCATGATTCTGGCCAAAATGAGAATCATGATTTTTTTGCTTAGAATAAAGATCATGATTCTCTCATGATTCTCGTGACGTAACATCTTACATATACAAAAAAATTGGGCTAACAGCACTGTTTCCTTTTTTTTTGAAAGTGTAATTTTTCCCAAAAAAATGCGTTTGAAAGACCACTGCGCAAACACTGTGTGAAATAAAATATTGCAACAAACGCCATTTTATTATCTAGGCTCTCTGCTAAAAAAACACATATATATAATGTTTGGGGGTTCTAAGTAATTTTCTAGCAGAAAATACTGGATTTTTACTTGTAAGCAACAAATGTCAGAAAAGATTTTATCTTTAAGTGGTTAAACTAAACTCTTCTATACACCTGGAGTTCATTCCTTTGAAGTAATTACATTGTATCTTTTCTAGCTTCTTTTATCAGCAGTGATGTCAGACGTGGCTCTCTGCCCAGACTTGGCAGTTTGCCCAGATAGAAGAGACTCAAGTTGCTCTGACTTAGAAAAAGATTGCTGAGGAGGCTTCAGGCAACTTGCATTGACTTCTATTACAGTCAAGTCGCACTGAGTCGCCCCACAAGTCAGACTCCATTAACTGCACTGAAAATCGGGGTAATGCCTGATGGAGATCGCAGGGGGGGGGGAATCGAGATTGCGATTTTATTACGAGTAATTGAACAGCTCTACTCCATGGCATTGCAAGCTATTGCTGAGTCTGTGATCTACTAGGACCCCCAGATGTTCTCTCCCTAGGAAGTATCTTGCATTCCTATTTTTAGCTCCCAAGTGCAATACTTTATATTTTTCTACATTAAACCTTGTCTGCCAATTTAGCTGCCCACCCCTCTTTTTTACCTAGGTCTTCTTGCAAAGTTTTTTTATCTTGTTGTGACTTTATTGCCCTGCTGAACTTATATCATTAGATAATAGAGCAGGTGTCTACTTTTAAGTCCATAAGGAGGCAGCTTCTCTATTAGGGCCTGTGAAGAAATGACACCGGTTTAGAGAACGGGAGGGTTGCTCTGCTTAGTCCTGAATAGAACACATCTCCCAGTCCAATCCAATCGCCTGCTGATCTGAAATCTTTATTTGGGTGCATTAGGATAGTGAGGCAGGTTTTTAATTAATATAGGTAACGTTATTACTATTCTTGCAAAAAAAAAAAAAAATTGTTGATAGGGTATGGGTTATGTCAGTAACATACCCATGCAAAATATCTACACTAATGGCCAAATATCACTCAAACATAGTTATATTGTATTGATGGCCTTTTCATTAACATCAGTGAAAATATTTCGCGAACATTTATGCTGGTTGTCAGTAAAACATGTATTTGATTATAATTCAGCAGTTTATTTCTGCTTCACTGGTACTGCAGCCCATAGCTAGCATGTATGACAGCCACATTACCCTGTCACTTGTCTGGTTGTAGAATGTGAACAGGCACCTTAGAAGTGGAAAGACACATAGTCACCCTGCTGCGTGAGAAGTGGTGATTAATTATAGTACAGAGAAAAGGAGCCTGCAGCATTGCTGTTTTCTGACTTATCCTCTATACCTTGCTGCAAGCAGTACCCAGATTTAATCCAAACACTGACCTTTTCCAGCCCTCTTCCAGTCTTGTCAAAACTAAGGAGGGACCGAGTGATGATAAGTAGGGAAGAAAAGGATGAGGAATCCGATTAGCCATTTGGTGGAGGGGGGCATCAAAGTTTGTCAAGAGTGACAGAAAATATTTTCTGTCTTTGAAAAGAAGTTAATGAACCAAATTATCATTCTAAAAACAATATTCTTTATAGAGGAAAGTCTAATACCTAAGACAGCCTTTCTTAACCTTTTTAACATGAAGGAACCCTTAAAATAACTTTCAAGTTTTAGGGAACCCCTATCGATAATTACTATATCAACAACTGTTATATAAGTGTGGTGGTCACTGAGAACAATGCCTCTTACATTGGTGGTCAGTGGGAGGAATTCTCCCCATACAAATAGCTAAAAAGAACATTGATGTTAGTGGTTACTTATCTAAAAGGTGGAAAATGGTCATTCTTCAAGTAACCTCTGAAAACCTTTAAAGGAACCTTACGGTTCTATAGGACCCTATATGAGAAAGGCTGACCTAAGGTGTATCTAAAGGCAAAATATTTTTTTCTATATGCATAAGCTAAGTAAAGGTTGAAGCCACTGTTGTTTCTTCTGTGTCCAATTGGAAAGCTTTTCATTAACTTCCTGTACTAAAGAGTCGGAGACCAGGGAAATAAAAAGTGAGAGGAAATCTCTCCAAAGAGTTATGGAAAATTCCTTCTTAAGCTGGCATATCCTCTTTGAATCTCTGTAGTGCAGCCCCGCAACTTCTGATGCAGATCCATTCATTAATTCCCAATTCACAAATTACAATGATTCCTCTCCTTGTTCTGTCATATACACTTGCAAGTGATTGCTGTAATTTGTCATCACAGGAGATCAAGCCCCTCAGGACTGTAAGGGAGAACTATGTGGACTCTAATGTAGGGGGCCTCTGGTGACCAGAGTCCCCCCTTACATCAGAGTGCCTCTTTACACCATAGGCCAGAGTTCTCCTTTATATCAGTGTACTTTCTCCTCCCTTACATCACTATCCCATTTACCTTATGGTCCCCACTTCCTTCCCTCTTATATAAGTACCATCCCTTACCTTAGTGTACTCACTCCCCCTTACACCAGTGACATCCCCCCACAGGCTAACTGATGGACTGACTGCCCCACACTCAGTCGGTCAGTCACTTTGTACAGCAAAGTTGAGAAGTTGGAATTTGCCCCAAGGTTAGTGAATGTGGTGAAGTTTCTGCAAAGAATACCAAATCATAGGCAAGAAAAAAAAAACAGTTTACTTACACATGATTGGATGATGGAAGTCAAATTCCCAAGCAAAGTGAACAGTATATTTGCCTTTAGTAACTCAACTCATTTTGTTCCAGTGACAGGTGTTGTAAAGGAAGTACATCAATTAGGTATACAGACATCTTAAAAATCCTAACAGGGGTTTTCAGGAAGCACTGTTCCCTTTGGTTCTTGAAAAAGTCAGTGTTGGAGTCCATACATATTCCATAGAGATTCTGTATTAAAAATCAAGTGATCCAGTTTGTAAGCCGAAATACATTAGCTTTCTGCTGTAAAGACTTACTCATAGCTCTGAGTATGGCTTTGTAATCTCAAATGCGTTGGATCTGCTGTGAAGTGGACCACATGATTTTTAATAAATAGACCCTGCAAATTATGCATGGACTCCAAGTGTTGTCTTTTTCAAGCACCAAATGGATGGGGCTGACCGGAGCCCAGCTGTGTGAACGACACCTGCTGCATGACGGTAATAGCCAGGGGGTAGAGCTAAGCTCATTTGTTTGGTGACACTGTCCCTTCACCCATTTAAGGCAAATAGACAGTGTTTTATGCTAAGGGCCCCCTTATCTGTTGATACACTTTCCTTTTTCAGCGCCCCCACGCTGCCTCTTCCACTGCCTCAGCTGGTGAAAGCACCTGTTGCTTCTGGGTATTTTGAAGCACCCTCCCCCAATGTGACAGCGCTGGAGTCTAGGAACAGATGAAGAGCACAATGTCATTGCAGTTGGAATTTAAAAGCTAAACCTGTTCTCTGCCACTGTCAGGGCTGGGCTCAGCCCACCCTTCCAAGAGCTAGCTGTTCAGCTGAGGGTTTTTTGCCAGTCTCAGCTGCCACTGTGTCTCACCTGATGTCCATTTCCTGCTCATTAGCCAGCTCTCCTTGCTATATAAACTACCTGTATCAGATCTCAGACGCCTTCGCCTGGTCAACATCTCTGGAGAAATCTCTGCTGTGGTTTTCTGTGAAAGACTTTGCCTGTTTGACGTTCCCTTCTGGTTCCTGTATTCAAGACCCTGCTCGGCTGCCTCTCCTCCTGGCTCCTGACCCTGCATTCCATTTGTTTGACCTTGCTGATCTCTGGACTCCTGTTTCACTGGCTTGCTCTGACTATCTGCTTACCGAAGCCTGGCTATGTTTTGACCACATATACTCGGTTTATATCATTTTACCTTTTTATTTAAAAAGTGTAATTTTACTGCACTTCTGTCTTGGTCAGATTCATGGTTCCTGACAGTAGGCGAAGGCCATGAATTCAGAAGATGCAGAGAATCCATTTGCTGGTAATATTTTTTCTAGATTGGATGAGCAGGATCACCGCATGGATCAATATTAAAAAGTATCCCAAGGAGGGCAAAGAGGCTTTTTGAAAGACTGTAGTCTACACAATGATTAACTGAAATCAATAACAATTTTATTAGGTAATGGTATCTTTTAAAATTACAAGCTGTGGGGCACTCTCAATTTTAGGGGTGCCCTCCTATCCCAATACACAAATGGGGTAACACTGAACATTAAGACCAAGGACAAACATAAAACATAAATGAACAAATAACCGTCCGGACACCAAAGAAATTACAGCATCTGTGTCGCCTGGGGGTAAAAGTTGGTATACGGCAGCTCTAGATGCTGCAGTGCCTCTGGTGGCTATAGCGTTGTGTGTGCTATGACCCCTGTGTCGGGGTGTCATGGAAGGAACCGCTGTGGCAGCGAGGGAGGGTTGGGAGGAGGCGGGGGGGGGAAGAGGGGAGAGAATAGGTGGTGTATCCAAGAATACTGTGGGACAGTCCACTATAGGGGAGATGTACATCTGTTCCTCCTAGTCCAAGTAAGGAAGGCTATCTTCAATATACTCCTGAGATGGAAGGGTCCTTTCCACTTTGGGCAGTGTGGTGGGGGACCTATCAGGCCCAGGATGGAGTCTCCTAAATGGTCGATGAAGATGGTAATGGAAAGTGAGTGTCAGTGGAAGAACCACTGGACTGTGAGGGCAGCTCCCCAAAGGCAGTCCCAGTAGTGGTACCACTGTGGAAGTGGATGTGTGGAGAGCCTAGATGAACCCACGGAACAGAGATGACTTGTAGGGCCACTGGTATAAACCTTGGGTGAAGTGCTGCATGAACTGCTGGGGTCAGGGGTGCGCTTGTGCCTGTCGCAGTGTCATGCCGCACCCCTATGGGCCTTGTCGTTATGTACCCCCGTTGCCGCAATCACTATCCAGCAAGGACTGTGGTGTGGTCCCAGGGCCGTTGGACACTCAGCTGGGTGTGCCGAGGGAGCATCCACAAGTGATGCAGAGGCCAGAAGGGTCTTTGCGAGTGTAAGGCTAGAGGGTATACTTCTGGCAAGTATGAAGATTTCCCTTCTAAAAAGCCTGTAACGCTCACCTTCCTGCTGTCTCACTCCTCAGACCCGCCCAAGTGCCTGATGCTTCTCAAGATTCCTTTGAGCCACCGCTGTGTCTCCACTCCATGTTGCCTCCCTGATACCGATCCACTTCCGAGGCACTGCTGGGTGTCACGGACGCAAGTGACATCGACGCGTTTCGCAACAAGAGTACGTAGCTTCGTCTGGATGGATCAATTTGCCATAACGTTAGAGATGCTCCTGAATCGCACGGCTCACCTGGTTCCTCCTACGGGGGCCGTTCTGGCACAACCTGTTTTGCAGGCCACTCCTGTTGATGCCCATGTCTCTGTGCAGGCACCCACCACAAATATTACCTTTATAAGGGGTATGTCTGGTTCCGCTCCTCTTCCCCATCGATTTGGGGGCGATCCAGTTCAATGCAGAGGGTTTCTCTACCAGGTTGGGATATACTTTGAAATGCTGCCCCAGGCTTTCCCCACGGACAGAAGCAAAGTAGGCTTTGTGATTTCTTTACGTTCTTACAGAGCCTTGGCCTGGGCAAACCCTCTATGTGAGATGCAAAAACCCATTGTCTAGAGTTACTCAGAGTTTGTGGCCTCTTTTAAAAGGGTATTTCACGTTCCCGCATGCTCCACTACCGCTGCCAAAAGCCTCATGTCCATCAAGCAGGGTACGAGAACAGTTGCCGATTACACCATTGAATTCCGTACTCTGGCAGCAGAAGTCGCTTGGAACAATGAGGCTCTCATGGCTACTTTTTCTCATGGTCTCTCGGATAACATAAAAGATGAGATAGTAGCCCGAGGCATACCTACTGAGCTGGAGAGGTTGATCACGTTTGCCATTCTCATTGACTCCAGACTCCAAGAGAGACCTTCCTTTAAGGAGCGCTTGCGGAAGCCTCCTGCACATTTGGCTCTGACCTTTGTAGTCCCACCAGTGCCTCCCTCACCTCCCATACCTCCTGTTTCCGAGCCTGTCAGTGAAGAAGAACCCATGCAGTTGGGCTTCACACATCTCTCTGCGGATGAGAGAGCCTTTAGGACTAGGGAGAGATTGTGCCTTTATTGTGGCCAGGCAGGTCACTTTTTGAAGTCTTGTCCTACCCGTCCGGGAAAGGCCTGCACCTAAGGTCCTGTAGGGGACAGACCTTAGGTGGCGTTGTTATGTCCCCAATTATCCAGAAGGATTAACCCCTGGTTCCGGTTACCCTTTCTTCATCTGAGTCATCCATCGAGATACAGACTCTAATAGAATCTGGGGCTGCAGGCCTGTTTATAGATAGTGCCTTTGTGTCTAAGCACTCGATTCCGCTGCAGCTTCGGGCTACTCCACTTGCCATTGAGACTATTGATGGGAGACCTCCACAGCCTGCCCAGGTGACTCATGAGACTGCTCCATTGACCATGGCCATAGGGGCTCTTCACCATGAAATAATTCAATTCCAAGTCCTTTCCTCTCTTGATTTTCCGGTGGTTATTGGCTATCCTTGGTTTCCGAGGTACAAATCCTCTTTTGATTGGCTTTGTGCTAAGGTACTTTCCTGGTTGCCACAATGCAGTAAGACATGTTTCCAGAAAGTGGCCAAGGTCTTGTGGTCCTGTATACCTCTTCACTCTCCTCCCTGGTTGAGGAATACTGCGAATTTAGCGATGTCTTTGATAAAGGTCATGCCGGCAGTTTCCACACCGGTTATATGATTGCACAATTGACCTCCAACCTGGTGCCATACCCCCTCGTGGCCAGGTTTACTCTTTGTCTGTCTAGGAGAATAAAGCCATGGAGGAGTATGTCGCAGTCGCACTCTCAAGGGTTCATCCGAAAATCCTCATCTCCTGCTGGTGCTGGCTTCTTCTTTGTGAAAAAGAAGAGTGGCAAACAGAGACCTTGTATTGATTATTGGGGTCTCAATCGCTTCACGATTAAGAATGCTTATCCGATTCCATTGATTACAGAGTTATTTCACCTCCTCAAGGGAGCAACGGTTTTCACAAAGCATGACCTGAGAGGGGCATACAATCTTGTGAGGATTAACGGAGAGTGATGAGTGGAAAACTGCGTTTAATACCAGGACAGGCCATTATGAATACCTCGTAATGTCATTTAGTCTTTGCTATGCTCCGACAGCTTTTCAGAAGTTCATCAATGATCTCCTTCGAGATTTGTTGCAGCAATGTGTTGTGGTTTATCTTGACGATATACCCTTATATATTCCAAGTCCCTAGAGAGCCACCATATAGATGTTTGCTGTCTGCTTCAGAGGCTGAGAGATAATAACCTGTATTTTAAATTGGAGAAGTGCGAGTTCCATCGTGAACAGGTTAAATTCCTGGGTAATGTAATTTCCACTGCTGTTTTTTTGATGGACCCAGAGAAGCTATCGACAGTTCTACAGTGGCCCCTACCCATGAGTTTACGTCCACTACAACATTTTCTTGCTTTTGCCAATTATTATCGGAGGTCTGTTTGTAACTTCTCGTCTCTGGTCAAGCACCTGACTGATATGACCAGAAAGTACGGTAACTCACAGAATTGGTTTCCAGAGTCCATTAAGGCCTTTGAAAGTCTCAAGGCTGCCTTTGTTTCTGCTCCTATGTTGGCACATCCGGATCCTATGTTACCCTTCATCCTTGAGGTTGATGCATTCAAGACTGGAGTTGGTGCCCTTCTGTCTCAACGTTCCACCTCAGAGAGCACCATGCATCCTTGTGGCTACTTTTCCAAGAAGTTGTCTCCTGTGGAATGCAATTACAAGATCGGGGACAGAGAATTGTTAGCGATCATTTTAGCCCTTAAAGAATGGAGGCATCTCCTTGAGGGTACCACTGTTTCGGTTCTCATTTTGACCACAAGAATCTCACATTCTTGTCTGAGGCTAAATGCCTCTACCCCAGGAGGACGTGATGGGCTCTGTTCTTGTCAAGCTTCAATTATATTCTTAGTCTCATTCTTACCCGGTACTAAGAATGTAAGGGCCGATGCATTGTTGCAACAGTTTTCCTCCGCTTTCAATATGGAGTTGGCTCCTGTTCCTGTGATTCTTCCTGATCGTATTCTAGCTACAGTTCATACCAGTCTCACTTCACCTTTGGGTGACAAGATTCTTGCTGCTCAGATCCATGCTCCTGCTGAGAAACCTTGTGACTGCTGCTTTGTCCCTGAGAGTCTACGTACTGCTGTACTCCAGACTTGCCATTCTCCCAAAGCTGCTGTTCACCCAGGGAAAAATCAACTAATTTGGGCTATTTCCCAACAGTTCTGTGGCCTAGTCTCCACGCTGATGTAGCCATCTTCATAGCAGCCTGTTCCTTGTGTGCTCAGAACAAAACACCACAACATCTTTCAGTGGGTCTTCTTCAACCCATACCAAATTGTGGTGTTGCCTAACTCTCAGGGTAACACAGTTATCCTTATGGTGGTTGACCGATTCTCTGAGATGTCACATTGTATTCCACTTAAGAAGTTGCCCACATCCAAGGAACTGGCATCCATTTTTGCTTGGGAGATTTTTCGCTTACATTGGCTTCCCAAGGTGATTGTCTCGGACAGGGGTAGCCAGTTTGTGTCCAGGTTTTGGAGAGCCTTTTGTGTGCAATTGGGAACTCAGCTTTCCTTCTCTTTTGCGTATCACCCGCAGTCCAATGGGGCTGCAGAACGAGCCAACCAGTCCTTGGAACAGTTTTTACATTGCTATATTTTTGACCATCATACCAACTGGTCTGACCTGTTACCTTGGGCGGAGTTTGCTCACAATAGTGCCGTCAATACTGCTTCCCGACTGTCTCCATTCATGGCGAATTATGGTTTCTAACCAGACATGTTGCCTGAATCATTCATTCCTCAGAGAATTCCTGCATTGGGGGAGCATCTCTGTGGTCCTCGTTCCACTTGGGTACAGGTCCAGGAGTCTTTGCGACGTGCCAATGATGTGTACAAACGCCATGCTGACCACAGACGCCTATATGCGCCTTCTTACCAAGTTGGGAAGAGGGTCTGGCTGTCTTCTTGCAACCTCCGACTCCGTGTTCCCTCACTCAAGCTGGCACCATGGTTTATTGGGCCTTTCCGTATCCTCCGCAAGATCAACCCAGTGGCTTACGCTTTAGACCTACCTTCTGATATGCAAATTTCTAATGTATTCCATGTATCCTTGTTAAAACCTTTGGTATGCAACCGCTTTACTACCATGTCCTCATCCTGTTCAGGTTGAGAACCAAGAGGGGTATTATTATTATACAGGATTTATATAGCGCCAGCAGTTTGCGCAGCGCTTTACAAAAATGAAGGCAGACAGTACAGTTACATCACAATTTGGTACAAGAGGAATCAGAGGGCCCTGCTCGTTAGAGCTTACAATCTAAGAGGGAGGGTCAATTGATACAAAAGGTAAACGCTGTGGGGGATGAGCTGATGTAGAAAGAGAGTATTAGGTAGAAGCAGGATAGGCTTCTTTAAAGAGAGGTTTTCAGGGATCGTCTAAAGATGGATAGATTAGAAGACAGTCGGAATGATTGGGGTAGGGAGTTCCAAAGGATGGGAGAAGCTCTCGAGAAATCCTGGAGGCGAGCATGGGAGGAGGTGACAAAGGAGCTAGAGAGCAGGAGGTCTTGGGAAGACCGAAGAGGTCAGCTTGGTTGGTATTTTGAGACTAGGTTACAGAGTTGTGGATAGCTTTGTAAATTATTGTTAGTACTTTGAATTTTATACGTTGGGTGAGTGGAAGCCAGTGGAGAGATTGTCAGAGAGGGGTGGAGGACTCTGAGCGGTTGGCTAGGGAGATAAGTCTTGCAGCAGAATTCATTATTGACTGAAGGGGGGATAATGTATGCAAAGGTAATCCAATGAGGAGAGAGATGCAGTAGTCGAGGCGAGAGATAACCAGAGAGTGAATTAGAAGCTTGGTGGTGTCATTGGTTAAAAAGGGGCGTATTCTAGTGATGTTGCGTAGGCTGAGGCGGCATGATTTGGACAGGGATTGGATGTGGTCTTGAAAGGACAGTTCAGAGTCTAGGGTTACCCCTAGCACCATGGCACGTAGGGACGCACTAATAGTTGTGCCATTGATCTTAACAGAGAATTCAAGGAAAGGGGCACGTGGGGGAGGAAATATTATGATCTCAGTTTTAGATAGATTCAGTTTGAGGAAGTGCTGTGACATCCAGGCTGATATGTCTGTTAGTAAAGCAGTGATCTGTGAGGAGACTGAGGGGGTGAGCTGAGGGGTAGAGAGATAGATTTGGGTGTCATCGGCATATAAATGATAGCGGAAGCCATGGGAGGTTATCAGCTGACCCAGGGAGGACGTGTAGATCGAGAATAGTAGGGGTCCAAGGACAGAACCTTGGGGGACCCCAACGGTGAGAGGAATTGGAGAGGAGGAAGTGGAGTTGTAAGTGACACTGAAGGTGTGGTGAGATAGGTAAGATTCGAACCAATGGAGAGCACAGCCATGGAGACCAAGCAAATTGAGTTTTTTGAGGAGGAGGGGGTGATCAACTGTATCAAAGGCAGCGGAGAGGTCCAAGAGTAAGAGTATGGAATAATGACCGTTGGTTTTTGCTGTTAGTAAGTCGTTTGTGAGTTTTAGGAGGGCAGTTTCTGTGGAGTGGTGTGGGCGAAATCCAGACTGAAGGGGATCAAGAAGGTTTTTTTCAGTGAGGTGGTCACTCAGTCGGTTGTAAACTAAACGTTCAAGGATTTTGGAGGCAAAAGGGAGTAAGGAGATGGGTCTTAGGTTGTTAAGATTGGTGGGGTCCAGTGTGGCCTTTTTTGGTATGGGAGTGACTAGTGCATGTTTTAGAGGGTTGGGGAAGATGCCAGTAGAGAGGGAGAGGTTACAGATATGAGTTAAAGAGTGTAGGATAGAGTCAGAGGGTGATTGTAGTAGTTGAGAAGGAATGGGGTCTAGGGGGCAGGAGGTTAGGTGGGCGTTAGAGAGAAGTTTAGTGACTTCCTCTATGGTAGCTGGGTTAAACGAGAGTATTGATTGTGCAGGAGGACAAAGAGTGTAAGGGGAGTGAGAAATCTGTAGACAGGAGATCTTGAGACGAATTGTATCAATCTTATTTTTAAAGTGATAAGCAATCTCCTGGGCAATGAGCAAGTTGGTAGGTGGAGGTAATGGAGGACGAAGTAGAGCGTTAAAGGTAGAAAAGAGTTGACGGGGGCTCCGTGAGAGGTTGTTGATAAGAGTGATAAAGTAGGTCTGTTTGGCAGTGTGGAGGCAGGAATGGTATTGTTGGGGGGCAGATTTATATTGGCTGAAATCTTGCTGTGACTTAGTCTTACGCCACAGATGCTCAAGAGCGCGGCTTTTTTTTTTGAGGCTTCTGGTATTGTCTGTCTGCCAGGGTTGTAGCGGTTGGGGCCTGATTCTGTGTGTCGTGAGGGGGGCCAAGGTATCTAGGGTGTATGACAGTGAGCTGTTGTATATAGAAGTGGCCAGGTTGGGGCAGGACAAGGATGAGATTTTGTCGTAGAGACAATCTGCAGCAAAAGAAAGAAGAGAAGGGTTAAGATGGCAAAGGTTTCTACGGTTAATTGTTTGGTAGCTGGAAGGCAAGGAGGAGGAAGACAAGGAGAGAGTGAAACTAATAAGGTGGTGATCAGAGAGAGGAAAAGGAATGTTGGAGAGGTTGCACGGAGTGCAAAGGTAGGAGAATATAAGGTCAAGGCAGTTGCCATCAGTGTGAGTAGAAGCATGTGTCCATTGTTTTAGGTCAAAAGAGGAGGTTAGCCTCAGAAAGTTAGAAGTAGCAGGAGTGTCAAGATTAGCATGAAATACAATCTATCATTCACTCCCGTAGGTTCCTTGGGCGCATACAGTACCTGATTCATTAGAAAGGGTATGGTACGGAGGAATGCTCTTGGGTCTCATCCTTGGACGTACATGCTCCTGTTCTCCTTCGTGCTTTCCATAGATGTTTTCCCCTCAAGCCTGGTGGCCCCCCGTGGGGGGGTCATTAAGGAGGGGGTTCTGCCAGGGCTGGGCTCAGCCCGCCTTCTCAGAGATAGCTGCTCAGCTGAAGGATAATTGCCAGTTTCAGCTTCCACTTTGTCTCCTCCAATGTCCATTTCCTGGTCGTTAGCCAGCTCTCCTTGCTATATAAACTGCCTGGATCAGATCTTAGATGCCTTCGCCTGGTCAACATCTCTGGAGAAATCTCTGCTGTGCTTTCCTGTAAAAGACTTTGCCTCTTTGACGTTCCTTTCTGGTTCCTGTATTCAAGACCCTGCTTGGCTGACTCTCCTCCTGGCTCCTGACACTGCATTCCATTTGTTTGACCTCGCTGATCGCTGGACTCCTGTTTCACTGGCTTGCTCTGACTATCTGCTTTGATTACCGAACCCTGGCTATGTTTTGGCCACGTTTACTCTGTTTATATCATTTTACCTTTTTATTAAAAAGCGTGATTTTACTGCACTTCTGTCTTGGTCTTAGTCATGGTTCTTGACAGCCACATTCTAAAACAAATATACTGTATCTAACCCTGTAAAGTAAAAATCGCTATATTTACCTATTTTGCAGCTGGTTCCGTCAGGTCCCAGCATCAGCTGTCAGCAGCAGCTTCAGTGTGGAGGCGGGTGCAGGAGAGGCAGCCGACAGCGGAAGCCCCATAGTAAGTCTTTCCAGCCATTGTCTGTCCTCTCCTGCACACAGCTTCCGCCGCTGGAAACCAGACCGGATAGGCTGCAAAATAGGCAAGTACAGCGATTTTTGCTTTACGGGGTTAGATAGATTAGGTTTAGAATGTGGCAGAGAGCAGGTTTAGAGTTAGTTTGTTTTTACCTGGACTTAAACTTTAAGGCAAAGTTTAATCTGGAAGCACTGTAGAAACCACACAGAAAAAAGGTTACAAGATTAGAATGTGTGGTCTCACTCTTCAGAATACCGTTTTTATATAACATGGGGACACAGTCTTGGAAATTTGACTATTTTTTCCTTTTGATTTTGACTTCCTTCTGTAGAAAAAAATGTGAAACCTTAGAAAAGGGAACACTAAAATATAAGAACTGCGTACAGGGCTTTTCATTGGGGAACTGGGATTACTCATGGACCTGCCTAAGTATTTCATTTTTATAAACTTTTGTTTCCAAGTATTTCAGTGAAAAGGTTACTTAATGCACAGAGTTCTGTAACTCTCTTGGAACCTCAGATATTCAGGGAAGAGGCTCTGGCTGCTGTACCTCCGGTCACAGAAAGTTCACTATCTCAGAGGTAGCGAGTGTTAAGCATATATAAACTCAAGGACAAAAATGGAATAGTTTGCAGTTTACCAGTCCTTAGATCTAGTACTTGCATTTCATTTTTTCTTTCTATGGCTTTTTTCCCTTTATTTTCACCTGTTTTTTTTGTCGGTAACACAAGTCTGTCCTTCCACACTTCTGACCGATATCTATCCACACAGAGAGTACAGAAAGTTATCAGCTTACTAGATTTCTGTGCAGGATAAACAGGTATTTTGCGCTTATAGAACAAACATAACAAAGCACTTTCAATGGTACATTTCACAGACCAAAAGGAGGCAAATAATAGATTTTGCTTTGTAGGGTTTACATAAACTTCAAGGGCTCTTTTACACTGGCGGACAGTAAAACAGGCCACATGCTTGTCCCCCCTGTTTAGCATTCTGCTCCTGTTGACTTTAATGGGGTTTGGATTCTGCACCTAAACCAAACCCAGATACATTTGGATCATCACTGTTCCTAATGGGGACAATAGTGGACTATGCCTGTATAATGTGGATTGAAATAATCCCTTTTAGTCTCCATAGGAAGCCCTGCTAATTGCATTAACAGCTTAATAATAGAGATTTTAGTGACTGGGTGTACACATACTATAAACTCCAGGTTTCTTCCACAGGGATTACTGCAATTTGAGCATATACGGTAAATTGTTTTACAGCACGGATTGCAATATACAATTTATATACAGCATCCCACAGAAATGAGTAGACCCCTCACATTTTTATAACCATTTTATTATATCTTTTCATGTGACACCACTGAAGAAATGCCACTTTGCTACAATGTAAAGTAGTGAGTGTACAGCTTGTATAACAGTGTAAATTTGCTGTCCCCTCAAAATAACTCAACACACAGCCATTAACCACTTCAGCCCTGGAAAGATTTCACACTTTAGGACCGGAGCCCTTTTTGCGATTCGGCGCTGCATCGATTTAACTGACAATTGCGCGGTCATGCGATGTTGTACCCAAACGAAATTTGCGTCCTTTTTTTCCCACAAATAGAGCTTTCTTTTGGTGGTATTTGATCACCGCTGCATCATTTCTGATCGCCGCTATAAACAATAGACAATTTTGCAAAAAAAAACAAATTTCTTACTTTTTGCTAAAATACAAATCCAAAAAAAAACATTTTTTTTCATCGGTTTTGGCTGATTTATATTCTTCCTCATATTTGTGATAAAAAAAATCGCAATCGGCGTTTATTGATTGGTTTGCGCAAAAGTGGTCGCGTTTACGGATGATGAGAATTCATTTTTGGGGTTTTTATTTTTTTTTATTTTTTACTAGTAATGGCGGCGATCTGCGATTTTTAGCGGTACTGCGATATTTCAGCGGACATGTCGGACCATTTTGACACTTTTTTGGGACCATTGGCATTTATACAGCGATCAGTGCTATAAAAATGCACTGATTACTGTGTAAATGCCATTGGCAGTGAAGAGGTTAACCTGCAGGGGGCGCTCTAAGGGTTAACTGTGTTCCCTGGGCGTGTTTTTACTGTGGGGGGACTGCCCTAACAGGAGAAGGGAAGTGATCACACCTTCCGTGTAGAGGAAGGCTGTGATCACAGCCCTTCCCCCTCTCACAGAACGGAGGTCTGTGTTTACTTACACGGACCTCCGTTCTTTCACTCCGGGGGGGGCACCCGCTCCCTGGTCCTCCCCGGATACTGGGCTCGATCTCGCGGCCGCCGTCGTATGATGGCGTTTTGCGTTATCGAGCCACACTGTTGCCATCAATTGCCGACCGGCGGTCGGCAAGCGGTTAATGTTAAACTACTGGCAACAAAAGTGAGTACACCCCTAAGTGAAAATGTCCAAATTGGGCCCAATAAGCCATTTTCCCTCCCCAGTGTCATGTGACTCATTAGTGTTACAGGGTCTCAGGCGTGAATGGGGAGCAGGTGTGTTAAATTTGGTGTTATCACTCTCACTCTCATACTGGTCACTGGAAGTTCAACATGACACCTCATGGCAAAGAACTCTCTGAGGATCTGAAAAAAAGAATTGTTGCTTTACATAAAGATGGCCTAGACCAGGGGTAGGCAACCTCGGCCCTCCAGCTGTGATGAAACTACAAGTCCCAGGAGACATTGCAGGACCCTGATAATCACAGGCATGACTCCTAGACGTAGAGGCATGATGGGATTTGTAGTTTAACCACAGCTGGAGTGCCGAGGTTGCCTAACCCTGGCCTAGGCTATGAGAAGATTGCCAAGACCCTAAAACTGAGCAGCAGCACAGTGGCCAAGACCATACAGCGCTTTAACAGAACAGGTTCCACTCAGAACAGGTCTCGCCATGGTTGACCAAAGGATTTGAGTGCATGTGCTCAGTGTCATATCCAGAGGTTGTCTTTGGGAAATAGAATTATGAGTGCTGCCAGCATTGCTGCAGAGGTTGAAGGGGTCAGCCTGTCAGTGCTCAGACCATACGCCACACACTGCATCAATTTGGTCTGCATGGCTGTCGTCAAAGAAGGAAGCCTCTTCTAAAGATGATGCACAAGAAAGCCTGCAAACAGTTGGCTGAAGACAAGCAAACTAAGAACATGGATTGCTGGAACCATATCCTTTGGTCTGATGAGACCAAGATAAACTTATTTGATTCCGATGGTGTCAAGTGTGTGTGGCAGCAACCAGGTGAAGAATACAAAGACAAGTGAGTCTTGCCTACAGTCAAGCATGGTGACGGGAGTGTCATGGTCTGGGGCTGCATTAGTGCTGCCAGCACTGGGGAGCTACAGTTCATTGAGGGTACCATTAATGCAAACATGTACTGTGACATACTGAAGCAGAGCATGATCCCCTCCCTTCTGAGACTGGGCGTATTCCAATATGGTAACGACCCCAAACACACCTCCAAAATGACCGCTGCCTTGCTAAAGAAGCTGAGTGTAAAGGTAATGGACTGGCCAAGCATGTCTCCAGACCTAAACATTGAGCATCTGTGGGGCATTCTCAAAAGGAAGGTGGAGGAGTGCAAGGTCTCTAACATCCACCAGCTCTGCGATGTCATCATGGAGCAGTGGAAGAGGACTCCAGTGGCAACCTGTGAAGCTCTGGTGAACTCTGTGCCCAAGAGGGTTAAGGCAGTGCTGGAAAATAATGGCGGCCACACAAAATATTGACACTTTGGGCCCAATTTGGACATTTTCACTTAGGGGTGTACTCACTTTTATTGCCAGAGGTTTAGACATTAATGGCTGTGTGTTGAGTTATTTTGAGGGGACAGAAAATTTACACTGTTATACAAGCTGTACCCTCACCACTTTACATTGTAGCAAAGTGTCATTTATTCAGTGTTGTCACATGAAACGATAGGATTAAATATTTACAAAAATGTGAGGGGTGTACTCACTTTTGTGAGATACTGTGTATGTATATATATATATATATATATATATATATATAAATTCATAGAGTGTTTTC
>BLSH010200692.1:62878-101535 GCA_018402905.1 Glandirana rugosa | reverse complement strand
ACAGGACAATTTGGCGACATACCAGAACCGGTGACACGACGTCGAGTCAAAGTCCCAGAACCGTCAAGAATATCGGATCCGGTAGAAATCCATCTCGTTGTTAAGACAAAATGTCTAGGAGTCTCTCAAGGAACGGTACTCCACGGTACAACTTGAAGGTCATTGGTTATACTCTCTCACTCTCACTATTGTGGTTTAAATTGTGTGGACGAGGGGTAAGTGAGGACTCTGGAACATTGTGATTGCTCAGTGTACTGTGACCCCTCCCTTTTACCGATTAACCCGGGTTAAACCTGTAAAAGTGAATCCCCACATGAGTGAAAACAACGGTCACCAAATCTGTGATTACCGACTGAGTACACCCCTAAGTGAAAATGTCCAAATTGGGCCCAATTAGCCATTTTCCCTCCCCAGTGTCATGTGACTCGTTAGTGTTACAAGGTCTCAGGAGTGAATGGGGAGCAGGTGTGTTAAATTTGGTGTTATCACTCTCACTCTCTCATATTGGTTACTGGAAGTTCAACATGGCACCTCATGGCAAGGAACTCTCTGAGGATCTGTAAAACAGAATTGTTGCTCTACCTAAAGATGGCCTAGGCTATAAGAACTGCCAAGACCCTGAAACTGAGCTGCAGCACAGTGGCCAAGACCATACAGCGGTTTAACAGGACAGGTTCCATTCAGAACAGCGCCTCACCATGGTTGACCAAAGAAGTTGAGTGCCATGCTCAGCGTCATATCCAGAGGTTGTCTTTGGGAAATAGACGTATGAGTGCTGCCAGCATTGCTGCAGAGGTTGAAGAGATGGGGGGTCAGCCTGTCAATGCTCAGACCATACGCCGCACACTGCATCAAATTGGTCTGCATGGCTGTCATCCCAGAAGGAAGCCTCTTCTAAAGATGACGCACAAGAAAGCCCACAAACAGTTTGCTGAAGACAAGCAGACTAAGGATGTGGATTACTAGAACCATGACCTGTGGTCTGATGAGACCAAGATAAACTTATTTGGTTCAGATGGTGTCAAGCGTGTGTGGCGGCAACCAGGCGAGGAGCACAAAGACAAGTGTGTCTTGCCTACAGTCAAGCATGGTGGTGGGAGTGTCATGGTCTGGAGCTGCATGAGTGCTGCCAGCACTGGGGAACTACAGTTCATTGAGGGAACCATAAATGCCAACATGTACTGTGACATACTGAAGCAGAGCATGATCCCCTCCCTTCAGAGACTGGGCCGCAGGGCAGTATTCCAACATGATAACGACCCCAAACACACCTCCAAGACGACCACTGCCTTGCTAAAGAAGCTGAGGGTAAAGGTGATGGACTGACCAAGCATCTCCAGACCTAAACCCTATTGAGCATCTGTGGGGCATCCTCAAACGGAAGACGGAGGAGCTCAAGGTCCCTAACATTCACCAACATTCACCTAACATTCACCGTGATATTGCCATGGAAGAGGGGAAGAGAACTCCAGTGGCAACCTGTGAAGCTCTGGTGAACTCCATGCCCAAGACGGTCTGGAAAATAATGGAGGCCACACAAAATATTGACACTTTGGGCCCAATTTGGACATTTTCACTTAGGGGTGTACTCACTTTTATTGCCAGAGGTTTAGACATTAATGGCTGTGTGTTGAGTTATTTTGAGGGGACAGAAAATTTACACTGTTATACAAGCTGTACCCTCACCACTTTACATTGTAGCAAAGTGTCATTTATTCAGTGTTGTCACATGAAACGATAGGATTAAATATTTACAAAAATGTGAGGGGTGTACTCACTTTTGTGAGATACTGTGTATGTATATATATATATATATATATATATATATATAAATTATATACTGTGGAAGATTAGCTTGTGGGGACCACTCTTCAGAAGAAAAGATTCAGCATGGAGTTCAGTTCCTTTAAAATCTGACGGCGTGCCAGGTTTCATTATTGTAGGTTTGCAAGTTCAAAACACAGAACAGAAAACAAAACTTTGCCAATTGGCGCTAAACTAAACAATCAGGTTCCTCTCTATACAGTGTGTGGCTGTCTCCGACACCCACAAAACATAAGCACAGTGCAAACCTTGTTCTTTGAGTCCAAATTGGCACACAGAGCTAACTCAGCTTTCTCCCTTTGAGATCCAAGATAGAGCTCTCCTCTGCTCTCTTCCTGGTCATTAAATGCAGGTGGAGAGGGCTTTGAATGGACCAAAATGTCTGGGCCAGAACCAGCTCTGCCAGGGTGGCTGGCAAAACCCAGGTCGGACTCTCACTAGTCGCCTCAAAACAATTGCATGTGAAGCGACAAGTATCGCCTGTCCATTGTGGCACCTTGCATAAGGTCACATTGCCCCCCCTCTGCTCAAGCCCCTTGGGCAGAGCAACTGTCCCGACCATGCAGTGGGCCAGGGAAAGACCATCGGCATTATTTTGGAGCCTCTTCCAGCCCGGTGTTCCACTGAGAACCTAAACGGCTGTAAGGTCAGGAACCACCTAGTCACACGGCTATTTTTCTCCTGGTTGTTACACATCCGCTTAAGGGGCACATGGTCGGTGACTAGCCTGAATGAGCTTCCCAGCAGGTAGTATTTTAGGGCCTCTAAGACTCACTTAATAGCCAGGCACTCCTTCTCCACAACAACATAATTTTTTTCATGTCTATTAAGCTTCCTGCTTAACCACTTCCACACCATGCTCATTATATTTACTGCGGCAGTGTGAACGTGTACCGCGAATCGCCATAAATAGACGGCAATTTGCGGAGTGGCCGCTAGGGGGCACACGTGCACCGCCACGCTTGTGCCCACCGCACCCCGGAGGAGTGTCTGCCCGCGGCTCGGGTGGACCCGATGTCCGCCGAAGAGCCACGTTGAGCTGCCAGAGCCAAAGAACGGGGAACTGCCGATGTAAACACGGCTGTTCCCCATTCTGACAGTGGGGACATAAGAGATCTACTGATCCCTGTCACTGGGATCAGTTAGATCTCTTATGCCCCTGACAGCCCAGCCCCCATACAGTTAGAACATACCTAGGGAACACAGTTAACCCCTAGATCTCCCCCTGCAGGTTAACCCCTTCACTGCCAATGGCATTTATACAGTAATCAGTGCATTTTTATAGCACTGAGCGCTGTATAAATGCCAATGGTCCCAAAAAAGTGTCAAAATGGTCCGACATGTCTGCCCCAATATCGCAGTACTGCTAAAAATCGCAGATCACTGCCATTACTAGTAAAAAACAATACAAAAAAAACCCCCCAGAAATGAATTCTCATCATCCGTAAACGCGGCAACTTTTGTGCAAACCAATTGCCGATTGCGATTTTTTTTTTTTTACCAAAAATATGAGGAAGAATATAAATCAGCCAAAACTGAAGTATGTTGTATCTTAGCAAAAAGTAAGAAATATTGTTTTTTTTTGCAAAATTGTCACACTTTTTTTTTGTTTATAGATGTGATCAGAAATGACGCAGAGGTGATCAAATACCACTAAAAGAAAGCTTTATTTGTTGGGGAAAAAAGGACACAAATTTCGTTTGGGTACAACGTTGCACGACCGAGCAATTGTCAGTTAAAGTGGTGCAGTGCCGATTTGCAAAAAGTGCTCTCGTCCTAACGTGGGAAATCCTTCCGGGGCTGAAGTGGTTAAGTAGACGACTGGGTGTTCCTCACCGTCTCTGATCTGGGACAGAACAGCACCTAGTCCCACCTCAGAGGCGTCGGTTTGAACCACAAATTTCTTTGTGAAGTCTGGGGTCACGAGCACCGGCTGTACACAAAGGGCTTGCTTCAAATTCTGGAATGCCTTCTCGGCTTCGGGATTCCACTTAACTATTCCTGACCCTCTACCCTTCATCAGATCAGTCAGAGGGACGGCAATGGTGGCAAATTCGGGGATGAAGCTTTGGTAATACCCGGTAATCCCCAGGAAGGCACAAACCTGTTTCTTGTTCACCGGTTGGGGCCACTTTTGAATGGCCTCAACTTTTTTGGTCTGGGGCTTAATCAGACCCTGACCAATACCATACCCAAGGTATTTGGCCTCATCTAGACCTATGGCGCTTTTTTGTGTTGGCTGTTAAACCTGATACCCTCAGAAAATCTACCACTGCTTTCACCAGGGGCAGGTGTGATTCCCAATCTGGGCTGTGGATGACCACATCATCCAGATAGGCATCTGCATAGGGCCGATGCAGGCTCAAAGTTTTGTCCATCATCCTCTGAAAGGACGCAGGGGCCCAATGCAGACCAAATGGCATTTGTTTGTATTGGAAAGACCCCTCAGGGGTAGAGAAGACCAATTTTTCCTTTGCTGACTCTGTTAGGGGGAACTTCCAGCATTCCTTAGTTAGGTCTAGGGTTGTTATGTACCGGGAACCTCCCAACCTATCCACAAGTTCGTCAACCCGCGGCATCGGATATGCGTCAAACTTAGATACTTCAATCAGCTTCCTGAAATTGTTACAGAACCGGATAGTGCCACTGGGCTTTGGGACCAGTACTATAGGACTAGACCAGGCGCTGTGGGACTCCTCTATCAAGTCTAACTCCAACATGGTTTTTATTACTCTCGCCACCGCCTCTTGTCTAGTCTCAGGTATTCAGTGGGGTTTTACATTTACATGGACCCCTGGTTTTGTGATTATGTCATGTTGTAGCACCCTGGTCAGTCCAGGTAGGAAAGAGAAAAAGTCTCTATTTTTACTGACATATTCCTTAACATCGTTTTGTTGCGTCAATGACAAGGACTCGGTTATGGGGACATCCGGGGTCAGGGGTAACTTGTTCTTTTGGGGAGTGGGCACCGCCAATAAACTCTCTCTGTCCTTCCACGGTTTTAGAAGATTAATATGGTAAATCTTCTCTGGTTTCCTTTTCCCAGGCTGGTAAACTTTACTTTCCTCTACTCTTTCCCTAATCTCAAAAGGGACCCTGCCACTTTGCCAGGAATTTACTTTCAACCATGGGGACTAGCACCAGCACTCTGTGTCTGGGGTTGAAAGTTCAGGTTTGGCACCCCGGTTGTAAACCCTTCTCTGGGCTTCCTGGGCTTGCTCCATATGCTCTCGTACCAAGGGCAGGACAGCTGCAATTCGATTCTGCATCAAGGAGGTGTGCCCTATGACGCTTCTATATGGGGTGGCCTCTCCTTCCCACGTCTCTTTTGCGAAAACTAGAAGCCCCCTGGGATGTCTACCATACAAGATTTCAAAGGGGGAATATCCTGTAGATGCATGCGGAACCTCTCGTATGGCAAACATGAGGTACGGCAGTAAAAAATCCCAATTTTGCCCATCTTTATGCACCATCTTTTTTAGCATACTCTTGAGGGTCTTGTTAAACCTTTCCATCAGACCGTCAGTTTGGGGGTGGTAAACAGAGTTATGAAGATGGGAGATTTTGTACAACTTCCACAATTCTCTGGTCACTCTGGCCATGAACGGGGTATCCTGATCCATCAAGATTTCTTTAGCGATCCCCACCCGACCAAACACCTGGACCAGTACCTTGGCGATAGTCTTAGCAGAGGTATTCCACAAGGGTATGGCCTCAGGATAGCGGGTCGCATAGTCCAGGGTCACCAGGATGTTCTGGTGTCCCTGGGCAGATTTTACTACTGGTCCCACGAGATCCATGCCAATTCGCTCAAATGGCACTTCAATTATGGGAAGTGGGACAAGGGGGCTACAAAAATGGGGTGATGGGGCACCCCGATTGTAAACCCTTCTCTGGGCTTCCTGGGCTTGCTCCATATGCTCTCTTACCAGGGGCAGGACAGCTGCAATTCGATCCTGCATCAAGGAGGCATGCCCTATGACGCTTCTATATGGGATGGCCTCTCCTTCCCACGTCTCTTTTGCGACAACTAGAAGCCCCCTGGGATGTCTACCATACAAGAGTTCAAAGGGGGAAATACCCTGTAGATGCTTGTGGAACCTCTCGTATGGCAAACATGAGGTACGGCAGCAAAAAATCCCAATTTTGCCCATCTTTATCCACCATCTTTTTTAGCATACTCTTGAGGGTCTTGTTAAACCTTTCCATCAGACCGTCAGTTTGGGGGTGGTAAACAGAGGTACAAAGATGGGAGATTTTGTACAACTTCCACAATTCTCTGGTCACTCTGGACATGATCGGGGTACCCTGATCCATCAAGATTTCTTTAGGGATCCCCACCCGACCTAACACCTGGACCAGTACCTTGGCGATCGTCTTAGCAGAGGTATTCCGCAAGGGTATGGCCTCAGGATAGCGGGTCGCATAGTCCAGGATCACCAGGATGCTCTGGTGTTCCTGGGCAGATTTTACTACTAGTCCCATGAGATCCATGCCAATTCGCTCAAATAGCACTTCAATTATGGGAAGTGAGATAAGGGGGCTATGAAAATGGGGTGATGGGGCCGTCATTTGACACTCCGGGCTTGATTCACAGTGTTCTTTGATGCCTACACACAAACCTCTGGGTTATTCTCTCCCTGGTTTTCTCCATACCCAGATGCCCCCCCCCCCCCCATTACAACCTTGTTCAAATTAGCACACAGCTCTTTTACTGCTCATTAAATGAAGGTGGAGAGGGGTTTGAGTGGACTAGAAAGTCCGGGCCGGAATCAGCTCTGCCACGGTGGCTGGCAAAACCCGGGTCATACTCTCGCTATTCGTCTCAAAACGATCGCATGCGAGGCGACAAGTATCACCCCTCTATTGTGGCACCACGCATAACGTCACTCTATATATATATATATATATATATATATATATATATATATTTATTTATATTGTGACATTATGAAAGGTGAGGTGATTGATGGACTTGATGGACGTTATATTTCACACATATATATATATATATATATATATATATACAGTATCTCACAAAAGTGAGTACACCCCTCACATTTTTGTAAATATTTTATTATATCTTTTCATGTGACAACACTGAAGAAATGACACTTTGCTACAATGTAACGTAGTGAGTGTACAACTTGTATAACAGTGTAAATTTGCTGCCCCCTCAAAATAATTTGGCACAAAGCCATTAATGTCTAACCTGCTGGCAACAAAAGTGAGTACACCCCTAAGTAAACATTTCCAAATTGGGCCCAATTAGCCATTTTGCCCTCCCCTGTGTAATGTGAGTCGTAAGTCTCAGGTGTGAATGGGGAGCAGGGGTGTTAAATTTGGTGTTATCGTTCTCACTCTCTCATACTGGTCACTGGAAGCTCAACATGGCACCTCATGGCAAAGAACTCTCTGAGGATCTGAAAAAAAAGAATTGTTGCTCTACATAAAGTTGGCCTAGGCTGTAAAAAGATTGCCAAGACCCTGGAACTGAGCTGCAGCACGGTGGCCAAGACCATACAGCGGTTTAACAGGACAGGTTCCACTCAGAACAGGCCTCGCCATGGTCGACCAAAGAACTTGAGTGGATGTGCTCAGCGTCATATCCAGAGGTTGTCTTTGGGAAATAAACGTATGAGTGCTGCCAGCATTGCTGCAGAGGTTGAAGGGGTGGGGGGTTGGCCTGTCATTGCTCAGATGGTACGCTACACACTGCATCAAATTGGTCTGGATGGCTGTCATCCCAGAAAGGACGCCTCTTCTAAAGATGATGCGCAAGAAAGCCCACAAACAGTTTGCTGAAGACAAACAGACTATGGACATGGATTACTGGAACCATGTCCTGTGGTCTGATGAGACCAAGATAAACTTATTTGGTTCAGATGGTGTCAAGCATGTGTGGCAGCAACCAGGTGAGGAGTACAAAGATGAGTGTGTCTTGTCTACAGTCAAGCATGGTGGTGGGAGTGTCAGAGTCTGGGGCTGCATGAGTGCTGCCGGCACTGGGGAGCTACAGTTCATTGAGGGAACCATGAATGCCAACATGTACTGTGACATACTGAAGCGGAACATGATCCCCTCTCTTCGGAGACTGGGCCGCAGGGCAGTATTCCAACATAACAACCCCAAACACACCTCCAAGACGACCACTGCCTTGCTAAAGAAGCTGAGGATAAAGGTGATGGACTGGCCAAGCATGTTTCCAGACCTAAACCCTACTGAGCATCTGTGGGGCATCCTATAATGGAAGGTTGAGGAGTGCAAGGTCTCTAACATCCACCAGCTCCGTGATGTGGAAGAGGACTCCAGTGTCAACTTGTGAAGCTCTCATGAACTCCATGGAAAACTCCTGGAAAATAATGGTGGCCATACAAAATATTGACGCCTTGGGCCCAATTTGGACATTTTCACTTAGGGGTGTACTCACTTTTTTTGCCAGCGGTTTAGACATTAATGGCTGTGTGTTGAGTTATTTTGAGGGGACAGCAAATTTACATTGTTATACAAGCTGTAGACTCACTACTTTAGATTGTAGCAAAGTGTAATTTCCTCAGTGTTGTGACATGACACTTTTGTGAGATACAGTATATATATATATATATATATATATATATATATATCATTTATTTTTATTTATTTTTTATGAACCTATTAGCACTTGAGATGCAGTAATGACTCTCATTGTTAGTACCATGTCTCGTAACTTGCCAACACAGTCTTCACTGTTCGATTTGCAAGATTATATTGAATCTGGGTGTATAGCTCAAGGTCACCAGTTCCGTTTTTTCTTGTTTTAGCAGTGTACAGTTATTATGGGCATAATGTGGTCATCTCATCATAGGAAAGGTATGAGCAGCATCCTGTTTTTGGATGAGATTGTTTTTCTTCTATGCTGACTGCACTGTTTTAGTATTATGCCAGCTTTGCGTCTTTATACGAGGAGGAAGTTGTGGTGAATGTCAGATTCCTGCAGTGAGTATGCAGTGTTTGTAAATAGTCTGCATATTACCTTCTGCCTTTCTAGAATGAGACAAAGGAAGGGTTTACTTATAATTGTAATGGAAGAAAGCTGTACAACAGCACACAGACTCACTCCCTGGCTCTGCATTTGGCTTTCTCTAGGAGAAAGTAGTAGCAGTTGTCCCAAAAATATCAAAACCCGTTTTTAATATTTTTCACCAGTACAAAAGAGCCTTGGGGCCAGCTGCAAATATGAACTATTAAGGTTGGAATGTTAAAAACTGAATTGCTATGTCTGCCCAAATCCTAAAAATATAAATAAGTTTCCCTTGCAAACCGGACAACCACAATAATTACATTTGAGTGTATAGCCACTGAATGGAGGGGTATGCTCTGACATCTTCAGCACCTTTATTGCAATGTCTTCCTTTGTTGGTAAAGTTGCTCATATTTTTGTATGCAAAGTGCCAACTAGTGCTTTAAGTCATTTCTATAAGACTCTATATCAGCCTTTTTCCCCTTGAGGAACCCTTGATATAGTTTTCAGTTCTCGAGGAACGCCTGCTAAAACCGATTCATTGGGGGTCAATGGGAAAAATGGCACTTGCATTGGTGGTCAGTGGGAAGAATACTCCTTAGGCCACGTTTAGGCATTGTATCATTACTACAATTTGATTCTTTTATATCCAATTTTCATCATCCAAAGCACTTTTCCTTTCTTATATTTGTGGAACACTGAGAGGTTGGACATGGCTGCACCAGGTTTGCCTATTTTAAATAAATTAGTAATTAGCATTTGTGCCTTGCAGCACTAGTGTGCTTGATAGCGCTAAGCTTAGGCTTATTTGATCCTAATCTTAAACCATGCGAGCTATCACGCCATGAAGGTGTCACTGCAAACCACCAGTCATAAGCGGCCAAGGCATTCCCCACCCCTCAGCAACATATATACAAGGAAGCGTGTATTCGTATGCCTCTGGTGTGGGGAATGCTCTGACCACTTATGATTGTCGGTGTGCAGTGACAGCTTCCTGGCATAATAGCTCTCACGCGGCATCAGACTAGGACTCACTATAAAACAATATATGAGAAAAGGCACTCACGCATCAGACATGGTTCCCACAGAGCTGACCCATAGAATCACAGAGAATTTGATATGACTGAATGAATATCACAAACAATCGGGGAGGGGGGGTATGGGGGTTGGCTGCCTCTGCAGGTCCTTACATATGGTCTATTGCTGCTGAAAAATTCTGGAACATACTGTTTGAGGCAAACAGCTAACTACATGGATAAAATAAACATAGGTTCACATTGAGTTGTAATTTTGGTCATCTGTTCTTGTGATACAAACACATCTTGCTAGCTAGGAATATCAGTTTGGTTTAATATAAACTGCTTTCAGCAGCCTGGTCACTGGATAGAGGTGATTATAGTGATTTACCTTCCAATGAGGAGGCTGGAGGTAGATAGGTGACATAGGAAGCTGAATTTCTAGAGCAGGAACTAGAATTGCCTATTTAGGACCGATTACTGGCCTGTATGCACAGTGTCAAATATATGTAAATTACAAGTTTGCCTATATACAATTATAGCTGCTGGAAATGTTGGGTTCTTCCACCATTTCCAGTGATGAGCCACCCTGTAACTGGATTGGACAATACTCCAACACACCAATAGCGATATAAGAAGAAGCAGCAGAAGAAAGCCCTGCATAAAAGTATTGGAGAAATAGGCTGGACAGTGGTAAAAGCAACAATTCAATGGCAGTGGGGTTGATTTACTAAAACTGGAGAGTGCAAAATATGGTGCAGCTGTGCATGGTAGCCAATTAGCGTCTAATGTCAGCTTGTTCAATTAAACCAGATTTTGCACTCTCCAGTTTTAGTAAATCAACCCCAGTGATTTAACTCAATACAATGAGATAAATTAGACTGGTGTTCGTTCTTTTTGCTGCCATTGAAAGACCTTGCCTAAGACACACTGGGCACATGGAGAACAACAAGAATAATGCAACGAATATCCCTAATATGCATTGAGAGGGATGCAGCTAACTACTGGGGCCTAACTGCAGTCTACGGACCTTAGCTAATTCCTGGCCAAAAGGTAAATCTATAACCTTCAAACAAATGTATTTGTAATCCATACAGCAAGGACATCTTCACAAAGTGTCTCAATAACAGACAGTAAAAGACTGGTATGTTCACCTTGAAATAAAAGCCAACCACAGTAGTGTCTCAGGAAGTGTAGGCAAAAATCAACACACAAGAAGATGGCCAAAGTTCTGCACACCACCCTGATGTCCGACAAATGTCTTCAAGATGCAGGCCATGCTCTGATGACTGCTTCTGCAGGGTGGATGAAGGTGAAGGTGTAGGCTGCACTGGCCTGGCTGTATAATGGTGGATTAGAGATAGGCTGCAATGCTCCTGGTAGCAAAGTGCATTATAGGGCTGAATGGAGACTGCACCTTCCCCCTCTCTTTTGGCACATCTCTGGTGGCTTATGGGTCCCTTGATGATTTGGGCCTACCTTGATGTTCCCTCCTCTCCCCTACAGTGTGTATGTTTTTCTTGCTTGGTGGTCTGTGGATCTCCCTGCTCTGTATTCCTCAATTTTAATTTTAATTTTTTTTTCTCTCATGGTTTTTGGCTTGGCTCTTTTTGATTGGCTGCTCTGGCTCTTTTTTGTTGTGTGTTGAGAAATTGCTTTCCCAAAAGAAATCTACCAGGATCTGTAGTTTGTCATATGCTGTGACTCATTACGATATAGTATCATTTTTTTACTGTTATACCTACTATACACTGCTCAAATATGTGAACTGACTTCTATAGGTTATTGCACATCAAGATTTCTCTGTATTATGAAAGTAAAACTAAAGGCAAAACTCTTTTTGGTTTTAGATAGGGTGCAGAGGGATAAGAAGACCTGTCAGGTTTTTATTGCGGTCTGTGTCCCCATTAGGGAGAGTCACTCTCTAACAAAGTGAAAGTGAAAGAAAATCACACATTTTGAGTTGTTACAGAACAGGCATTGAGGGGAAATCTCTAAAAAGGGACATTGGATTTTGGTGACCCTGATGATTGCCTCACTTTTGAGAGATTTCTTCTCTCCTCCTGTTTTGGCTAGGGGCAGGAAGCGAAAGGAAATCTTCTCAATGGCTGATGGAAAGAAAAAAAAAACCTGACAGGGGTTATAACACTCTCTCACGCTATCCAAATGAAAAAACATTTTGCCTTTAGTCCTACTTTAAGTTATACCTGTTGTATGAGATTTGGTTAAAATAGTATGAGTCTGAATGTATTGGCTATACCACATCTAGTCATAACAGAAAGCACAGACAGCTACTTGAAGTCTGGGACTGCTTAAGTCCAGATGGTTGGTAATTCATAAATTCCTTATTTACAGGCTAAAAATAAACCTGGGGGAAAAAAGGGGGTGCTGATTTCCCAAAACTATTCTTTACTCTTCAAAACAAAAAATGCAATCCACGCCTGCATCTAGCTGTCGGGGCCTCTCCTCAAAAACCACCAAAAAATACTGGCCCCTTGATCCCCCTATGCCATGCTGTTTGTAGGATGGGCTCAATATTATAATTGGGTGTCACATACACCCTTTGTCGATAATGTAGGTGGCCACGGTAACACACATTGTGCAGGCAATTTCATTAGTGTCATCAGGAAGCTAATCCAGAGCAATGATGGGAAGACGATGCTGGAGTTAGTGCACATAAACAGCAAGTAGATAAAAGAAGCTGGACAGGATCAACAGCACTGAAATGTAAAATTGGGTTTAAAAAAACTATTTTATGTTAAAAAACGATAATTCTTCATGATACACAGTTTTTAAACAAATGAAATATCATGCAGTTAGGATTTACATCTACTTCAACTACTCTTACAGTAAAGAACTCCTTCTTCTATACATAACTGATATTCCCTTGTCTTTTGTGCAGTCCTTGGATTAAAAGGATAAACCATACCTAAACTGCATCTGGGCACCACAAAAAAAAAGCTTTTTATTTTATGTTTAATATTCAGAGCAAACTCACCCACCCATACATGTCTCCATACTTTATTTTGCTGAGAAATCTCTTTGAAAAACACCCCCCAGCATTTCTGACTCTGGCCATTTTGATTAAAGGCAGATGATTAATGTAGCATTTACTACCTGGAATCCATCAGCCCTTATCTCAGGCATGCTGGCAGGAGAGTGTGGTTAGGTGTGAAAGCCACTCTTCCCCTCCTGAAGACTCTTTGGATGTATGACATAACCAAAGAAATATTTAAAAAAAAAGGTTTAAAACAAATAAATATTATATACTTTCCTATCTAATTGCTAATTCTAGCAGCTTATGGTTTAAAACTAGTCAATGTTGATTGGGAAAGTGAACTTTGCACTTTAATATCTGAAATAGTTTAACATGTTAATTTGTTTGCCTATTTACACATTACTTTGTTCTCTCGTTCCAGAGTCCTTCCAGGTGGTGGTAAAAGGAAACGGTTTCTACCATGCCCGAAATATTGACCAAGTGCTCTGCAGCTTTAAACTCAATGACAGCATAACTATAAGTATGACCATCTTTGAATGTTTACTTTTGTTATTTGAAACATCTTTAGCATCATTCAATTTTCTTGATGCATTTGCTGTACATTAAAGGTTTCTTCAAACAAGTAGTGAGCTTGCTCGTGCAGAAGCAGCTGCCTGCTCTGCATTTCCTAAACTAGACAGGATTTCCTGCAGGAATGGAAGGCTTCATTCATCTCTATCAGTAAATGCACTTGTCATTCTGACGCAGCGGAGGTGACCAAAGACATAAACATTGGTGGCTAGGAAAGGAACAGGAATGCATCTTTGTGCACACCATTGTCTATATCTGTGCCCGGCTGTACAGTGTCTGAATGAAAGCTCCATTCATCCACAATCATTAATGGAGCCTTTGATTCATGCAGTAAGATGCAGATTGCTATTTGTGTAATTGAACTTTATACATGGCACTTTGTAGCAATTCAACCCTTTTCAACCAGCTTCAAATCACAAAAATATCCAAATAGATCCAAGTAACCTACCACCGTTCCTACTATATAGATTTATATTCTCTCTTTTCCAATCATTTTTTATCAAGGTTACAAACCATACAGACATAAGAACATGCAATACAAAATAGAAAAGTACCGGTACATAATAACATTAATAACATACACCAGTGGTCGCTACAGAAGCAAAATTACACTATTTTGGGCTACGACCAGGATTCTTAAGAGCAGGAGAGACATCCTCCAAAGAGGAGCTACATGACCAGAGGACACTAACATCGAAGACAAGGGGTCATCTCAACCATTAATCAATCACGGTGTTTGCCTTTTTGTTCGCATACACAGCCCTCAAACTGGGAGTGGGACCGATGATATTCTTTCCTTAACTTTAAAAAAAATCTCATTAAAAGGGGTTGAAATTGGTATGAAATTTTCACATCTGTATCCAGAATTAGGCTGTACAATTACAGTTTTTGAATATAAACCAATAATTTGTTAATAAGTATATACATATACAACTGGAAAATGTTGAGAATCATAACTTCTGAGAATGTGATGGAGTATACTATATCAAATATACTCTTTTATAATATACAGTATCTCACAAAAGTGATTACACCCCTCACATTTTTGTAAATATTTTATTATATATTTTCATGTGGCCTTTAATCTGCCTGTAGAGAAGTCTATTGGCAGTCTGCTTGTGTGCAGGGGTCTCCGTCACCTTCTTTGTCAGCAGCTTGTGAAGATCTCTAGTGTCACCGTGAGTCTTGCTATGTTTATGCTTCACCCTTCTACTGTGGATACAGATTGGCTCCTTGGCATCTTATTTCCTCTTATTGTGGGTGATCGGTTCTCTTAGACAAATAAATTCCTTCTTGCTTTTGTGGCTTCGGCTTCTTTATGTGGCTGTGCTGGTAGTGGTAACTTTAGCTTCTCCACCATTATAAACAGGATTGAGATTAGTGGTCTTCTTATTCATTTGCTTCTTGGGGATCTCAATTTGCCTCAGAGTTTGGGACGACTCTGCTATACTCCTGTGCCGTGCCAAAGTACTTGTCCTTTTCTTTTTTTTTATAAATCTGTTTATTAGTTTTTCAGAATTTTACAAGTTTGCCCTTGCATGGGGTGTGGCCATTTGGCTTAAATTTACCCACGCAGGGGTGAAGCCATGGTTGAACATATAAAAATAACATGACCAAACTTACTACTTCTAACCCTCAACTGAGGGTGGGGTCTAGTCCATCCAGGTGTGTCAAGCATTTGCGTCAGCATATAATGAGAGTGTTTATTAATCAATTAGGCTGCAAGAGTAAGGATCTCATATCAGTCCATGTTCTCCCGTGTGGTTCATATCACAGAGGTATCCTCTAGCCAACAGACCCAGATTTTCCTATACTTAAGTGGGCATCCCCTGTTGGCATATGTAGACTGGTATAAAGGCAGGTTGGTGTCTATGAGAACCTTCTAGGAGGATATAGTCGGAGGGGGTGCCTTCTTCCAGTGCATTGTTATTGCCTTATGGGCATAAAAGAGTAGCAAGGAGATAAGATTACGTCTGGCCGTGGTGTTGGTTAGCTGCTCCACTAATACCAGGATACAATATCTTGGGTCTCTTGTCACTGTGATCCTTGTTTTCTGGGTAATTACAGACACTACATCCCTCCAGTATTTCTCTATAACTGGGCAGAGCCAAAAAATGTGAAAAAGGTCTCCTTTGGTATGGGAGCAGCGCCAACACTCTGATGAGTGTGTCTCAGACATTTTATGGAGCCTGTATGGGGTGATGTAGGCCCTATGCAATATTTTATACTGTACCATTTTGTCATTGGAGGAAATTAAGGTGGAGAATGGGAAATCCCAGATCTCCTCCCAGTCCTCATCATCCAGACCCGGGATATCTTGAAACCACTTCTCACGTAAGGAAGATAGCTTGGGACTGGATGCCACCGAAACATATGCATGAAGTTGAAACATTGGTTTCTTAAGGTCTGGTACCCTTACTATGGCCTCAAGTTCGGAATAGGAGAGGGTAATTGGCTCTCTCAAGAGCTGGCATCTAAAGGCATGGGCAATCTGAAGATATTGAAAAGGGTAGTGGTCTGTTACGTTAAATCTCTCCTGTAGGGCTAGAATAGATAATAATTCAGAATTAGATATAATGTGTTTAGTATTTTGTATTTTGCCCAGGCCTGGGGGTCAGGTACAGAATAGAAGTGTGACATGTTGGGATTAAGCCACAGTGGAGTATGTGCTGAGATGTTATTTCCAGGAGAAGGTTGCCATTTGCCTGCCGCCCTCCAGGCTCTCAAGGTAGTGCACATGGAAGGGGTGATGGAGTGGGGTGATTTGAGGCCTTTGTAAAGCAGGGATTGCAACGCCTCCAAGGAATGTAATATTGCTGCATCTAAGACCACTCTAAGGCCTCTAAGAGTTAGTGAGGTCCAGCTGTAACCACCAGTGGGCTGTAACTAATTGTCTAGGAAATATTGATAACAGTCCGGCATAGCCAAGCCTCCTCTGTCTAGTGGCCTCGTAAGAGTGGAGAATTTGTACCTAGGGTGTTCAAGGTTCCACAGAAAGGACAAGAAAGGAAAAAATTTGGTTAAGGGAATCAAAAAAGCTTTGTGGCAGCCATTGGGGTGAGTTTCTAAAAAGATACACAAGTTTTGAAAGTATCTTCATTTTGATAAAGGTTAATACGGCCAATTGGGGATAGTGGAAGATTGCTCCATGCTTTACGTTTAGATTTGATGTCAGCCAACACCGGGTCTAGATTGTCACGTATAAAATCATTACTGTTTCTTGATGCTACAATCACTACAGGTGAATCTGTAAACCCAGTACAGCGAAAGATCAGCCGCAGAAGAGAGAGGCTCTAGCCTCCTGGTCCACTGAAAATGGCTGCGACTTCTGCCAGTTAACCTCAGACCCGTGAACATAGTGAAGATGTCCATGAGCCGTAGGGCACCTCCCAGAGAGGCACCAGCATCATTAAGGAACAACAGTAGGTCATCCACATATAGCGCTACCCTCTCATCCGGCCACCCAACCCTAAGGCCGCGTATGTCAGGGGGGCTTGTAAGAGCTTTGGCGATGGGTTCCATGGCCAGGGCAAAGAGAGCCGGAAAGAGAAAGGGTTGTCATGTTGTGACATAATGGCTAGGAGTCTGCTATTTTTATCCCAAAACTCAAATAATTCCTGTTTGTGTGATTTCAAGCCCAACCTGGCCAGTTCTGCTATGTGAAAGTGTTAATTTCTGCGGGCAGATGAGAGATGGTCAAAATTCACTGTATACCATTCAGCTGCTCCAGGAGAATCTCGCACTCAAAGTGGTAGATTGCTGATTCCTGGGTGCTTCGCCCTGTTGCTGCAACAGATGCAGATATTCACCTTAAAATGAGGCTGGCGGCACTCCAGGCTTAATGCAATATAAAAAATTTATTGAGATACCAGAACGATCATCCAAAAAATAGGCATTAGAGCTGGATACAAAGGATAGGTAGCGCGTTTCACACGTCTAGCGTGCTTCGTCACAACCATAATGGAAATCACAATCAAACGTATTTTTATGTACAAAAAATTCAATCATTCTAATAGTAATCACATGTGTTTTCTCTCTTTGATTGAAAGTGACTCCTTATTAAAGACTTCATTCAGCTGTGCGAACGGAAAAGATTCCTGTTGATTTCCACTTGTTTGTCAAGGGTCAAACGATAGTGTTGAGCCCTATGTTCACATTTAACCCTTAAGGGAAAACCAACAGATGCATAACATTCCTATTATTAATTTGCATGCATTCTTCAATTATACCTTATTTTATGCACTGCTAAAATTAAAGACTTTGTTTACTATTAAAAGACCAAAACAGATACAGGCAAAAAAGTATACTATTTAGCATACATCCCAAAGATACATGATGCGTATTCTCATACCCTCACCATATACCCTAAGGGACTATATATATACTCCTATGAATAAAAATGTGTTAGATCCCATTCAAAGTTCATGCCTCCTGGAATTCTCGTTTCCAAAGAGAATATCCAGAAGACTTCACGTCTACATTGTTTAACAAAGACATCCCCTCCTCTCCTAGGTGTGTAAATATTTTCTATACCTTGGATTTGTAGGAGGTTTATGTTTCCCGCATGTATCTCATTAAAATGTTTTGCTACATTTGTGTTATGTTTTTGTTTAATATCGTAAACATGATCTTGTAATCTATCTCGTAATCTTCGCGTAGTATGACCTACATATTGTTTAGAACATTCCCTACATGTTATGACATATATAATTTAACGGGTGTTACAATTAATGAAAGTCTTGATTTTGTGGGACCTTCCATTCATTGTAGAGCGGAACTGATCTCCACATATTAATCTTGGGCAACAAATGCATCCATTTGTGCCATACTTGTAAACCCCCACAAAATCAAGCCACGTCCTTTGATTTTTTTTTGTTGTAAAGTCACTTGGTGATAGCGAATTGGCCAAGGTAGGCGCTCGCCTAAACACTGTTTTTACACCATTGGACAATATCTTGCAATATCGTTCATCTTCATACAATATGGGAATGTTACGTTCAATGATCCTCCTAATCTTATTAGACTCTAAACTGTAGGCCGTGGAGAAAATGGGGACCCTGGGAGATACTTTAGACATAGCACTTTTATCGCTCAGAAGATCTTTCCTAGGTGTATTTTCAGCAATAGTTATCGCTCTGTGTATGACCCGGTTATGATATCCTCTGTCACGGAATCTTTTGTGCATGGACACCTTTTCTGTATGAAAGTCCTCCATGTTACTGCAGATTCTTCGTAACCTTAGAAATTGTCCTATAGGGATGCCTCTCGTGACATATCCAGGATGTCCCGAGTCGGCCCTGAGCAAGGTATTTCCTGACAGTGATTTTCGGTACAGACTTGACTCTACTCGTCCCTGTTTGTGTCCGAGGACTACATCCAGGAAAGGAATAGAGTCACTGCTGGAAGACCCGGTGAATCTGAGGTTTAAATTATTGGAATTGAAATATTGCAAGACACTATCCAATGACCCTGCTGGTCCAGAAATAATCAGCAACAGGTCGTCTATGTACCGTTTATACATTTTGATGGACCCCCGAAAAGGGTTACCATCATTATAGATAAACATCCTCTCCTACCAACCCATGTACAGGTTGGCGAGAGAGGGTGAAAACCGTGCGCCCATAGATGCTTCACATACTTGAAGATAGAAGGTAGTGTCAAACAAAAAGAAGTTGTGAGTAAGCAAATATTCTAAGCATTCAAGGATGTATTCTCTGTGAATCAAAGAGTACCCACTGTATTTATCCAGAAAGAAACTCACTGCCTGTAGTCCACGGATGTGTGGTATCGAGGAGTACAGGCTAGTTACATCACTGGTAATCCAAATGTCTCCTTCATTCCACTCAACCATATCACATATTTTGAGTAGCTCTTTACTATCCCTAAGATAACTGGGTAGCTGTTTCACCAGTGGTTGCAGTTGGCAATCTACCCAGAGTCCTAAATGTTCATTTAAGGACCCAATTCCTGCTACTATGGGACGTCCTGTTAATTGCTCTAAACCCTTATGTGTTTTAGGGAGATGATGAAAGATAGAAAGTATGGGAGAAGTTGGAATCATAGCCTCTCCTTCTCTAGCAAAAAATATGCCCAAACGCACCCCCCTAGATATCAGCTGTTCTAAGATGACTTTAAATTGTTTAGTAGGATTACTTTTTAATTGTTTATAGGTGTTGGTGTCTGCAAGTTGTCTCATAGCTTCTGCTCGATATGCAGTGGCATTTAACACTACTATAAGACCATCTTTATCAGAATTTTGAATCACTATGGAAGCATCCTGTTTCAATCTTTGAAGGGACCCTCGTTCATCTTTAGTTAAATTATCATTGTATATGTTACTTTGTTTCCTTATTCGTGTGGCTAATCTGGTGAGATCTTTCTCCACACATTTTTGGAATACATCTAGTCCCTTGCCTCTGGAGCCAATGAGGTAGAACTCTGACCTGAGTTTAAGCGGAGCCTCTTGCACAGCTGAGTGTTCCGCCATATGACCCGTGCCAGACTCTCCCTGCAAATCCTCCAAATCCTGCAACGCACAAATTTCCCTAAAGTTGAATGCCGCAGAGACATTAGTCTCTGACATAGCTTCCATAGATTGAGGTGATCTATCCTCATCATCCTGAAAAAAATGTCTACGCAATGTTAACTTTCTGGCAAAATCATTGACATCTATGACCGTATCAAACAAATTAAAATGTCTTACAGGTGAAAAATTCATGCCCTTACTTAGAAGAGTCCTCTCTGTCAGCGATAATGTCCTGCTCGAAAGATTTAAGACATTGGTGCATGTTCCAATCCTTTGGCTCTCAGATTGTAAGTGGCACCGTCTCCCCTTTCTACTCCTGCGGGTCTTTCTGTAGGTCCTGTTTTCTTTTTGTTTTTGCTCTGTTTCCTCTTCTTGGTTGACCGACTCCCCTGGCAGTTTAAATTAGCAGGAGTGGATGTGTTTAAGCGTAATGAATCATTTCGATCTGGTGATGATTCCGAGCCTGTGTCCCCTAGAGTATAATCTAGGACTTCCGCTTTAGTGTCAGAGAAGCTTACGTGTTTATTTTTATTTTTGTTACCGCCTTTAACAGGTTCCCCACCGCGCGCCGTCTTTTCACGGCGGCAGTCGGGGAGCCCTGCGCGAATCGCCGTAAATAAGCGGTGATTCGCATTTGGCCACCAGGGGGCGCGCGCCCGCGGCTCGGGCGGACCCAATGTCCGCCGGCGAGCCGCGATGAGTGGCTACAGGGAAAAGAACGGGGAACCGCCAATGTAAACACGGCGGTTCCCCGCCCTGTCAGTGGGGCATGAGAGATCTACTGATCCCTGTCACTGGGATCAGTTAGATCTCTCATGCCCATGTTAGCCCAACCCCCCCACAGTAAGAACACACCCAGGGAACACAGTTAACCCCTAGCTCTCCCCCTGCAGGTTAACACCTTCACTGCCAATGACATTTATACAGTAATCAGTGGACATTTAAATTTCTGATCGCTGAATAAATGTCATTGGTCCCAAAAAAGTGTCAAAATGTTCCGACATGTCCCCCCCAATATCGCATTACCGCTAAAAATCGCAGATCGCTGCCATTACTAGTAAAAAAAAAATAAATAAATAAAAACCCCAGAAATGAATTCTCACCATCCGTAAACGCGGCCACTTTTGCGCAAACCAATCAATAAACGCCGATTGCAATTTTTTTTATCGCAAATATGAGGAAGAATATAAATCGGCCAAAAACGGTGAAAAAACATGTTTTTTTTATAGATTTTTTTTGGATTTGAATTTTAGCAAAAAGTAAGAAATTTGGGTTTTTTTGCAAAATGGTCGCTCTTCTTTTGTTTATAGTGGCGATAAGAAATGACGCAGAGGCGATCAAATACCACCAAAAGAAAACTCTATTTGTGGGAAAAAAATGACGCAAATTTTGTTTGGGTACAACGTCGCGCGACCGCGCAATTGTCAGTTAAAGCGACGCAGCGCCGAATCGCAAAAAGTGCTCTGGTCCTAAAGTGCGAAATTCTTCCGGGGCTGAAGTGGTTAAACGGCTTCTTCGGTCTTCGCTGACTCTGAGGATTCTTCCAAATATAAACCAAATTTTGTTCATAGTCAAATCGATCGCGGAGTAATTTTTCTTTCTTCACATCAATGATGTTTTTCTCCATCCGATCTATTTTTTCATTTAATTTCAAATCTAAATCTTTGAAGGCCATAGTTTTTTTAAATGGAATAATATTCTCTTTTATTGTCCCAATTTCTTTTTGTATTCTGTCTATTTCTTCGGTTTTAGATTTGACGATCACTTTCATAAGCTCCAATGAGCATGAAGATAAAGCATCTGTCCATGCCGTTTTTAGGCTGTCCGTGGATAGTTCATAAGTAGGGAACTTTTTAATCCTTAGTCCCCTAGGGATTCTGTTTAGAGTTAGATATTCCATCATGGTTTGTTTGTCCCAATACGCTTTAACCTCTTTTATCATGAAACCCTCCATTTTTCGAAATAAAAAACGTAGTGAACCTGTGTCTTCATCAACCATGGCATGCAGACTCTGATTAGTCAATCAAAGGGTTACTGGAAGCTGTATCCAAAGTGCGACTGTATCTGTTACTGTCAATGGTCGTAGTTGTATCCATGCTCTCAAACAATGTAGTGGATCTTCTGGTCCAGGAAAATTATGCCTCTGTACTCCACACTGTGCGATCTCCGAGCTAGTTGTGCAACAAACGACCTCTATCAAACTGAATACCATTCAGCTGCTCCAGGAGAATCTCGCACTCAAAGTGGTAGATTGCTGATTCCTGGGTGCTTCGCCCTGTTGCTGCAACAGATGCAGATATTCACCTTAAAATGAGGCTGGCGGCACTCCAGGCTTAATGCAATACAAAAATTTATTGAGATACCAGAACGATCATCCAAAAAATAGGCATTAGAGCTGGATACAAAGGATAGGTAACGCGTTTCACACGTCTAGCGTGCTTCGTCACAACCATAATGGAAATCACAATCAAACGTATTTATATATACAAAAAAATCAATCATTCTAATAGTAATCACATGTGTTTTCTCTCTTTGATTGAAAGTGACTCCTTATTAAAGACTTCATTCAGCTGTGCGAACGGAAAAGATTCCTTTTGATTTCCACTTGTTTGTCAAGGGTCAAACGATAGTGTTGAGCCCTATGTTCACATTGATTGATTGAATTTTTTGTATATATAAATACGTTTGATTGTGATTTCCATTATGGTTGTGACGAAGCACGCTAGACGTGTGAAACGCGTTACCTATCCTTTGTATCCAGCTCTAATGCCTATTTTTTGGATGATCATTCTGGTATCTCAATAAATTTTTATATTGCATTAAGCCTGGAGTGCCGCCAGCCTCATTTTAAGGCAAAATTCACTGTAGTTGGAGATGAGGAGTACTGGGTTGAGGCATCTAATGCTGCAGTATATAAAGAGTCTGTCTAACCTGATTGTGGCTGTCACTGAAATATACTGACCCCTAGTATGAGCCTTGAAAGCTTCCCATGTTAATGCAGGAGAAGCTGACCCCTCATTTAAATGCCAGAATTCCTTCATCCCAGGGGGAATGCGCTGTAGGGCTGTTTCATGTGTGATCCAACACGGCCTTAGCCGCCACAGTGCTCTGTCCCTCACCCGATGGGTTTTTATTATTAGCTTCCAGGCTGTATCAGTGCTCCATCGCCTGAACTCTGAGACATACTCCTCTGCTGTACGGTGGCCCTGCTGGAGTGCATGAAGTACTGTTTCTGCCATTGCGGCCTTTTGGGGATCCTCATACAGCTGGGCCATGGCTTGAAAGAACTGATCCAGGCTTGAGGTCTCCGGGGCTTTCTGCTCCAGTAATCAGTGAGCCCAGGCCTGAAGCCCATCCAGAGGGAGCGACATCACAAAGCCCACTTTGGTTGACTCCAGGGAAAAGGTATGGGGTTGCAGAGCAAAGTACAACTCACAGGAGTTACGAAACACCCGAAACTTCCAGCGGTCCCCCGTAAACCGCTCGGGCATGGGCACCCTGGGTTCTGTAGGAAGGGTCACCAAGATGTGGGACGAAGCTTGGCCGGGATCGGCTGCTGGTGAGGCCAGATCCTGGACTTGTCTTTCCAAGTGGGTATATTCTTCCCAGAGGTCTTTTACTGCTTGAGACAAGCCGGCAAGATGAACACACAGTTCCTCTGTGGTAGAGGGCCCCAGTGCAGACTCGGACGTGGCTGTCTGTTGCTGTCACGTACCTGGTGGTTGAGTCTGACTAATGCGGGGGGCAACCTCTCTTATGGCCCTGGTTCGAGAGCCCCTGATAATGGAGACAGATAGCTCTGGAGCACAGGGGGTCACGAGGGCTGGACTTGGTAACAGATGGTAGGTGAAGGTCCACAGGAGCTCGTGCAGGCAGAAGAGTGGTGGTTCAGGCCTGGTCGGTAACAAGCTGGTGATGCGGTACAGGTGGGTTAGGCTGGCGGATAGTCGGGTATAGGCAGGGTCGGCAACGTGTGGGCAACAGACGTACAAGGGGTCAGGCAGAAGCGTAGTCGTAGGCAGGCTGAAGGTCTGGGCAGGCAGCAGGCAAAACAAGTCCAACAGGAAGCCGAGGTCACAGGTACAGGAAGTCTCTGAGAATAAACACTGGGGTCTTGGGCACCGGAACGCTATAGAACGGACAGCACTGACTGCAGGGTGCAGAGGACTTAAATGGCCATTTTGGCGCCAATGGCGGCGCTCCAGCGCGTATTACGCGCGCGCTCCCGCACACAGGCACGCGCAAACGTGCACACACGATACGTACGCCAGCGCATTGGCCTTCCAATGGCCCCGGATGGTACCTTACAGCAGATGAAGGTGACGGGGAAAGATAAACAACAACTGTAACCCGTGATCCAGTTGTGGAGCCACACAAAAGGGTTTCAGGGTGTAAATTCTGTGGGTCTTGCTGGGAGTAACGTAGGATGTTGTAAGGGCAATTACAATACCTTGTACGCATTATATTTTTCCTGCACTAGTAAGCGCCCTTTTCAGCTCTTTTGCATAATGCATTTGAGTGCACTCGAGTTAAAGCAAGTAAGACAGACACAAATAGCTGTTCCCATCTTGCAAGCTCGCAGGGCAGTCCTGCCTTTGAATGCTTGGTCTTCTAATTTATATCATTCAGACATAGACAACAAAAGAACTTAGTGGCTTCACAATCAGCCAATCAGCCTCCAAGGCACAGTCACATACAAACCACCAACCAATGACACACTTGTTTATATTCAAACGATACAATAGAAGAGGCATGCATGCATGGGGATTGGCCAGCCTGTATGAGCAACAGCTTTCTCCAGATAACAATGGAAGCCATGTGGAAACATGGCCTCCATTGAAACCAATGTGCTATCTCACAGAGGTCCTCCCAGCAAAATGCTATGCATGCAAAACCTCGAACTGCCAATACAACGAATCACTATCAAATACAGCTCTATGAACTATACTCCATGGCGATTATACTACTGTTCCATTAAAGGGTAAATTATGCACAAAGGAATATAGCTGTAGATTTCTGTCACATTGATCAGATGCAACAGAAAGCTTACAGATCATTATCCTTACATAAAAGGTAATACTGATTCCATAATGCAAGTAAATCGCCGCCAAGCAGATCAATCTGTACATAATACAGGGGCCCCCCGATTGTCGGTAATACACCCACGCCACAGAACGTGCATTGCACCTCAAAGATCCGGACCAGCGTTTGCTCCAGCGTTAACTGCTCAGGGCGCCTGCAGGCCGGGATGATCGGGCGGGTAGCGTGTGGTTATCAAATAATGGAAGGTTTCCATTGTAAATGGCCTTTCCTCAATATCGGTTAAAGCTATATTCGCTGTACACAGCGAATATCGGTAAACCGACACTGGGAGACACTGTGACAATACATAATACACACATCCTAAATTTCTACAACAGTTCCTCCTCTTGTCATATGCTCCCATGTCTCCGTCGATGAATCTTGATCATCTTCTAAACACGAACACCAGTCCAATCAAAAAGAAAAAAAAATGAAACATTCAGTCCATCCATTGAACAAAAGAAAACCATGGTTGACACGTATTCTTCGGGAGGGATGACTCAGAGGGAAAGCATGATGTGGGGGTTACAGCAATCACTGGAATTCTCAGAATCTGGTACATGGGCTGGACTTCAGGGGACCTCTTGTCTTGGCTAGGAAGATGTGGTCATCTGCTCAGGCTTTGGTGACTTGATCGATCAGGCAGCAGGAACATCTCATCATGGCATATAGAAGGAATAGAAACAAAACAACATGAGTATATATACCCCTACTTCCTTCAGCCAGGATCCGATGAAAAAAGCAAGAACTCCCCAAAATCTCCTATCCCCTTTAGAAAGGATTCCAACCTTCACTGGCTATAGCTCTGGCTCTCCCTAGCAGGGACCTAACTTTATCCATATGGACGTGGACCTTGACACTAGTGCCTGTCATCCTGGTACAACAGTCTTCTGCTATGAACTCACAGAAACCCCCCTTTTGCGCTAAAAGATAATCAAGTGACATCTTTTCCTGTAATAGACTCTGTCGCTGTTCCTGTGAGATCTCCCTCACAGCTTCAACGGTTTCATTGAACACCCCATCCACAATGGATGCGAAATTGTTCAATCGTTTCCTAAGTTCAACCCTCACCCTGTCCAAGCAGGAAACCATGCCCAGGCCTTGTTGGAGTTGGTTAACAATTCCCTTTGAGCTGTCCCTGCCATTCTTACCTTCTCTCGCGCCATCAGATCCTAACGATCGGCCACGACATAAGATGCTGGGACGAGTTTCACCATGCTTGCATTAGGGGGTATTAACGTATAAGCTGTGGAACGGCATAACAAGTAGTAGGGGCCTGTTACAGTCGCACAGGGGGACTCTAACGGCCCCGTGCATTGCGCAATAACAGGACAGTCTGGGGGATTCCTCCCTCAGTCTGTATGTCACACTCTTCCTACCAACAGATGTAATCTAGTCTATTGGTGCTACTAGAGAAGGCTGGGGATCTAATTCATAAGATTGACTGTTATACCTTTCTCACAAACCGTGGATCCTACAAAACTACTCCTTTTACCAAACCACTTAGTTGTCTGGATACCCATACTGGTTTTGTGAAGGAGGGGCAAGAACCAGAGCTAATGTTGAAACTGTAACTAATTTTATCTTCTAGAAATGTATCGTTAAGTTAGTTTGTGTCTTTTTGAGATCTTTGCTAGTTTTTTTTTTCTTCTGTTTGCTTTTACCAATATGAACATTATATATACATATATATATATATATATATATATATATATATATACATATATATACATATATATATATATATATATACATATATATACATATACACACATATATATACATGTACATACACATCCATGTCATGTACTGCTGCCACTGCCAGGGTATTAAGGCTCGGTGGTGGCCTAGAGCGTACCCAGCAGTGGGTCCTGTTTACTGTTTTAGCTCGTTGGAGGTGCATTTAAAAAAAACAAGTTGGGATGTTTTATCGTTACCCCTGCTAAAATACATTAAGCTAAATAATATTAATAAAAAGATACTCCTCAGTCGTTGATGTGGTTGAGCAGCTTCTTGTAGTGGCTGGCATGGATACAGTTTTCTCGTCCCTCAAGATTTAGGGAGGTTGGTGTTGTCAGCTGAACCTGGTATGGTCCATGTCGTCCTACTAGGTCACAAACTTGGTTAGAATTAGAGAGGTTAGTATTGTAAGTTTGAAAATTGTCATTCTCACCACCATTATCTCCCCCCTTTTCTTTCTCATTACAAAGAGGAAGAAAAGATGCACCGTTTAGAATGACGCAAGAAAACAAAACAAAATAATGGCCACTGAGATTCCCACTTTGATTTAATGAAACAAAAAATGCAATTTTCCGAATTTCCAGCTCCCTTGTTGTCTCCTCAGGTTCACCATCAGGACTGCTCCAGAACCTCTGGAGCTCCCTATTCCAGTATGTCTAGTCAGGCCCTACCCTTTTCACCATTAAGTGACACTCTAAAATTAATTTACTCAGGGATACAGAATCTCTGGGAGTAAATAGGATGCACGGTGACACTGGGCAGGAAGCAGGTGTGAAATACACTTGGGGACACACAGATAGTCTGCCAATTACATTAACATACCTTAGCCTGGGGCGATGAGCTAGATTTGAAAAGAAAGGGATGGCTGGGCGTGTATTGAATTGAATTACCCATGGGGGGTCTACTTAGTTTTGAACACAACTCTTGGGGGCTGCTTGCAAGTTAAAGTTTGACCAAAATAAGAATATCACAATTTTTACATTTCCTATAACCAATAACAAACCTCTGTAACTCTTACTTTAACGTTCCTACAAAAATAACGTATTATTACATACAATCAATGAGAATAAGACATAAGACAAACATTTAGATACAAATGCAAAGGGAGAGATTTCATAGTTACCATGCTACTAAAAAAAAAAAAAAACTTAAGCAAGACGAAGATGAAAAGCAGACGGAGTAAACACACAATTGGTTAGGTTGGGCTTTACCCAGCAACGTTCTTTCCAAGAGCTAATACGATACATTCCACAATGACCAGAAAATTATGTAATACACATCCAATCCTTCCCCGGCTACCCTTAGTGGATCACGTAACTACAGCTTTCCCCTCTGGCCAGGTATACAAAATGCGCATCACCCGGACTGAAAGCGCACTCTGCATATCCTGTCAATACACCATAATAGATTTCTGAAGATTCAATATCACTATATCCAGCGTCTTTGTTGTCTGGAGCCTGGTCCTAATTCATTAATGAACTTCTCCCACCTCCAGACATCAAAGGAACATCCACTTTTTGAGGGGTCACATGGCCCGAGCCCCAAACACAGACTTTATGTACCGCAAAGCTGTTTGGCTAGATTGAGATAGCTTGCTTCCAACTCCGATTAGTATACACGGCTTCCCTTCCGGTCAGCTAGAAACCTCCACCCGGTGGATTTGTACGACTATACAGTTCAGCAGCTACCACGCTCTCCCCACCATCGGTACTGACACGGTTACACGTGGGGCGGGTTGCAGAATCTGCTCCTCACACGTTGAAGGCTGGAACAAACGTGTTGCTTTCTCCCGTTTCAAGTAGACTGGCCCAAAGTACACACATTCGTTCCGACCTAACCCGTGCAGCCAAACAGCCACAGAAGTACAATTAAATCCTCACTATACAAACCTTGGCTTCAGTCTATTTCCTGATGTTATACTAAAGAAATGGAGATGCCGGTTACTGATTACACACTGAAAGGTATAATGTCTCTACCTGGAACACAAACTACCATAGAAAACACTATCCCTATAACACTAACCGTAAATTAGTCCAAAACAAACCTGATTTTAAACAAAACTGAATCCAATACAAGAATGGATCAGTTATACTCCACAGTGTAGTCTATCATTGAAAATCAATGGTTATACAACAAAAACCCTATGAAAAAGCTGCTTAAACATAAATGCCTACATAAAGCTGAAAAAGTTATAAAAACAAAACAGCTATATCCAAAAACCAAAGATAAAACATGAAAACAGATGAATTGTATAAAGATGCTAAATCTGAACAAGTCAAACAAAACTGGCTAAAACTGATGCAAAAATCCTGTAAAAACATCACATAATGACTCTTATAAAAAGTTGCCCTTTCCAAACAAAAGTGTAAAAACAGTTAAACACGAAAAAACAAAAATGATGATGCAACGGAATTCAATATGGCATCTCAGCCATGTGGCCCCTTCGTCACTACTCCAAGATGGCGGCCACATCATGTGGGTTTCAATCCCCACAACACAAAATGGCAGTAAGTGAAGCAACATTACAACCCCATGGCCCTCTTTACCAGGAGAAAATGATGTCAAACACGTGATGGAAACAAAACGACCGTACCAAGAACCACCAACCACAGTACAAATACGTGGATTTCGGTGTTAGAACACTAAAAACGCATAACACAGAATTTATCAACCGGATTTGAAATACAGCGTAGAAATTAACCATCCTCACTGAATGCTGATTTTCAGCTGCACGGCGCCATTCGCCACTAGAAACTCAGTCCAAAACCGGGATAGCCATGTGCTACTCAAAGTTCAGCGTCTAACATAACCAACGGTTTCATTAACAAATGAGTTGTACTATAAACAGACAGAACCAGAGCTGAATTACAGTGTAAAAAGCACAAAACCTCTTTACGATTACAATACTGTGTCTAAACTAAATTTGCCGCCAAAAATCAAAAAGGTGCAATTCGTAAGCAAACATAGCACAAAAAGACCTCTATTTACTGTAATGTTAACTGGGTTTCACACTTAAAGCTGAATAGCCGTCTAACAACAGATGTCTCTACAAAAAACTGAATTAGAGCTGGGACTACGCAAAACAACATTACAACAAAAATGATTCTACTGGAAATGGAATTCAGTACAATAACAAACTATTTTCACTTGAGACTGAAATATTGCACAAAATCAAAGCAATTAAAAGCAGAAACTTAAATTTCTGCAGACAATTACTTAATTCCACAAAATGCTGAAATTCGGTCCAAAAGTTCAGCAGAAACAAAATTAAAATTGTAACAGTTTTACAACAAAATGGTGGTAACTTACGCCATTCCTGCCAAAAGCAGCCCAAATTGAAATCTCTCCCCTTACAGACTGACAATACAATCTGAGACTCCAAACGAATTACCGCCAAAATTACAACATAACACACACAACACTGATACAGATCACGCATTCAAAGCATATCCATAATCATACACACCGATCACGCATTCAAGGCATATCCATAATCATACACACCGATCACGCACTCAAAGCATACAGTTACACATAACACACACTTTAGGTGTATTGATTAGGACCTATAGAGGACAAGTATAGGTTTTCTTCCTAATCAATAGACCTAACTACAATGATAACAAAGCAATTAAAACCCCTGCCATTATGCAAAAAAACAGGTTCTTTAACAAAGCAGAATTTACCTGGCACAGCGGACAGAGAAAACACATCCTGGACTCAGGACAGCAAAAGATTTCAAAAATTGAAATAAAATAGGTTTTACCAATAGCCGGCTGTTTTGATGTCCTGTCCGGATCGCTTCCTCCCTTTGGTCCGCTGTGACGGAAATTTCTGTAGGCTCCTACCTGGCTCGCCATTCTGTAAGGGCAATTACAATACCTTGTATGCATTATATTTTGCCTGCGCTAATAAGCGCACTTTTCAGCTCTTTTGCATAATGCATTTGAGTGCACTCGTGTTAAAGCAAGTAAGACAGCCACAAATAGCTGTTCCCATCTTGCAAGCTCCCAGGGCAGTCCTGCCTTTGAATGCTTGGTCTTTTAATTTATATCATTCAGACATAGACAACAAAAGAACTTAGTGGCTTCACAATCAGGCAATCAACCTCCAAGGCACAGTCACATGACATGAGCTCTATACAAACCACCAACCAATGACACACTTGTTTATATTCAAACAATACAATAGAAGAGGCATGCATGCATGGGGATTGGCCAGCCTGTATGAGCAATAGCTGTCTCCAGATAACAATGGAAGCCATGTGGAAACATGGCCTCCATTGAAACCAATCTCACAGAGGCCCTCCAAGCAAAATGCCATGCATGCAAAACCTTGAACTGCCATTACAACGAATCACTATAAAATACAGCTCTATGAACTATACTCCATGGCGATTATACTACTGTTCCATTAAAGGGTAAATTATGCACAAAGGAATATAGCTGTAGGTTTCTGTCACATTGATCAGATGCGACAGAAAGCTTACAGATCATTATCCTTACATAAAAGGCAATACTGATTCCATAACGCAAGTAAATCGCCGCCAAGCAGATCAATCTGTACATAATACAGGGGCCCCCCAATTGACGGTAATACACCCACGCCACAGAACGTGCATTGCACCTCAAAGATCCGGACCAGCGTTAACCGCTCAGGGCGCCTGCAGGCCGGGATGATCGGGCGGGTAGCGTGTGGTTATTAAATAATGGAAGGTTTCCATTGTAAATGGCCTTTCCTCAATATCGGTTAAAGCCATATTCTCTGTACACAGCGAATATCGGTGAACCGACACTGGGAGACACTGTGACAATACATAATAAACACATCCTAAATTTCTACAACAATGTACCTCATCTGGATTCCAGCCAGGCATCCGCTGCAGCGAGAGTATCAAAATAGTGTGCAGAGCCTCCGTCAATCACACGAACCTTGCTCGGGTACAGAAGGCTGTACACCTTTTTCTCTCAGCCTCTTGTGGATATCTGTAAAGGATCTCCTTCGCTGCTGCACCTCGGGCGAGTAGTCCAGGTAAAGAAATATTTTAGCGTTGTCATAAGAGAGCTCCGGTGCGTTCCGGGCAGCTGACAGGATCATGTCCCGGTCGCGGTAGTTTAATCAGGAATGGTCGAGGGGGGGCTCCAGGGATCGGAGGTCTGGTGGGGACTTCTCCATCACGTATGTTGCTGGGAGGTTAGTGAGGTCTAGCAGGGTGACAAGGAATCTTTCAGCAAATTCAGCAGGCTTGTTGCCCTCGGCCCTCTCCGGAAGCCCTACCACCCGCAGATTATTCCACCTCAATCTGTTCTCCATATCCATAGTTTTTTCCTGTAGGGCCCAGACCTGATCCCTCTGAGTTCCCTGGAGTCCTCATGTACAGTGTCCTCCACCCGAGAGATGCAGCCTTCCGTCTCCGACATATGGGAACTACATTTTTCGATATTGTGGCGGATCAGGCTGATTTCAGTGGACATGGAATCCACCTTAGCTGTCAGAGTTTCTTTGAAGGATATTATCGCTGCCATCAGGTCGGCGGATGATGGCTTTGACTCTACCATGTTCGCTAGTGGAGTTTGAGTGCCTGCTGTAATTTTGACTGAGGTGAGCCTTGTGCCCAAGATGGCCACGGACGGGGAGGAGGAACCGGTCCTGTCTTCCCCTTTTTTTGCTTGTTTTGCTTGGCTCGGTACATAAGGGTGGCCGGAACTAGGGTCTACAGAATCAGTACCTGACTGGTGAGAGACCTGGGCTGGATAATAGGTGATCCATGGTGTCAGAATAAAGAAAAAGGATCAGTTTTGGTGGAGCCCAGACACTGCACGTCTTCCTGCTCTTACATCCGGTCACGCCCCTTGCCCTTCTTTTCTTAACTAATCTGGTTCAAAGCTCTTCAATCTGATCTTCCTCATTAGCTACCTGAGGCACACTTGGAACCCTGTAAATGGATGGCTGAGAATACATGGGTGTTTTCCCTTCATGTATGAAGGAGTCCTCTCCATCTAAAGGAAGTACTAATGCCAGCTCTACAGGGATCTGTGTCCAAAGACTAAAATATATGTCTGACAGGATTTTGAGTATGATTCCTATATACTCTGCCAGGAGAGTTACAAATTTCTCCAGTTCATCCTCATTAGACTGTATTGAAGGACACTGTACACACATTTCCTTTCTGAGCAGAGCTTGAATCTGACAGTCTCTGAGCTTGGCTCCTTTGTCCGGATTCTGTCCATAAAGCTGACGGATCATTTTTCTGGACTTTAAGAGAAGCCCGATTTTATCAATACAGTCAGCCTCTACTTGTTTGCTGCTCGCTGTCTTTAAATAAGATGTAATGGCAGTGAAGGCATTCCTGGCACACAACAGCAACAAAGCATCTTCCCCAGACACTGCTTTATCATAATCTTATTTTAAAAAGGAAATTAATCATCTTATGATTTAGGCTGGGTTCACACTATCCGACAAAAAAACAGTCCGACTTTGATCCTACTTTGCTGTGCGATTTATGGTCCTACATAGGGTCAACGTCGGACTGTTTGTCTGTGAACAGGGATCCGACTTTGATCCCAACAAAGCCAGGCACCTTGTGCTCTGGGAATCATGAAGGGGAACTCCACGCCAAATTAAAAAAAAAACTGGCATGGGGTCCCCCTCCAGGAACATACCAGGCCCTTTGGTCTGGTATGGATTTTAAGGGGAACCCCCATGCCGTTTTTTCCAGCCCGGCAGGCCAGGAAAGGGGGTGGGGACAAGCGAGCGCCCCCCCTCCTGGACCATACCAGGCCGCGTGCCCTCAACATGGGGAGTAAGGGTGCTTTGGGGCAGGGGGGGCTCGGGACTGTGATATTGGGGTGGACATGCTGGACATTTTTGACACTTTTTTGGGACCAATGACATTTATACAGCAATCAGAAATTTAAATATCCACTGATTACTGTATAAATGTCATTGGCAGTGAAGGGGTTAACACTAAGGGTGTTCCCTGGGTGTGTTCTAACTGTGAGGGGGCTGGGCTGGCAGGGGCACCAGAGATCTAACTGATCCTGAGTACAGGGATCAGTAGATCTTTGACATGCTGCCTGTCGGTATGGGGAACTGCCGTGTCTACATTGGCGGTTCCCCTCTGTAACAGGGCATCGCGGGTCGCCAACGGACATCGAGTCCACCCGACCCACGGCCCCCTAGCCACTGTACACTAAAGTGACGACTATAAGCGGTGATTCGTGGCACAGAGCCACACTGTCGCCGCTTATAGTTACATGCAATTATTGCCAGCAGCTATAGCAATAAATACTATGTTCTCCCGGCAGGGACAGCTCCCCGCCCCCACCCCACCGGGAGAACACAGCTAACACAGTTAAAGTGTAAGTTCACCTTTACAGCAAATCTCTCTCCTCCTCCAGTCCCGTGATCATCCGATGTGAGATATCAGGTCGCCGCTTTACCAATGCAGGAATTTGAAATCCCTGCGGCTTTCCCTCCTCTTCTCCAGCATTGACAGGACAGGAAATTAGAATGCCTCATATATGTACCTTTAGGAGGTACATTTGGGAGATTAAGCCGCGGGGATATTAAATCCCCTGACCGGTGAAGCGGCGACCTGATGTCTCACAGCGAGTGATTGCGGGACTAAGGTACAGCAGAACAGGGGGGGGGGGGGGTTACAGATTTTCTGTAAAAGTGAACTTACCCTTTAAATTTGAGTGATTTTCTGGCTTGCAGGAAAGACAATCACATTCTATGGCCTGCCTTAAGCTGAGTACACACTATAAGAAAATTGGAAGAAAAATTCCATACAAGGAATGATCAGTCGATCATCTGATCATTAGCATAGTGCTTTCAACAGCCGATTTCTACTGTTTGGATGAAAAAAAAAGAAGGTGCAAGCTAGAAATTTTTTTTTCATACATGAACACAACATCCATTTTACGTTCAGTAATCATACGAAAGTAATCAAATAGAGAAAAATGTGCATGATCAGAAGCAACGAACAATCCAGAAGAAGGTGGCAACAAACATAGAAATTATACACAAGAAAGAATGTTTGCCTTTGTCCAGAAATTTTTGTAATAGTTAATACGATTGTTGGTTACATCATGATAAGCACCTTCATAGAAAATCGGACAACCGTGTGGCTTTAGTCAGGTGGAGTAAGCCTAGGTCTACATGAGTAATTCTCTTTGCTACTGACAGATTTGATCACTTGTTAGCAGTCATCTCATTAGCTTCATGCTGAAATTAAAGTGATACTAATGAGGTAACTGTCAACAAGCAGTTAAATCTCTCAGTTGCAAAGATATTTAATCACCCATGTAGACCTAGGCTTACTCCACCCAACTAATTCTTCAACATTTGGCTCTAATTACTGATCAGAGGATATCAATCTTTCTTTTCCAAATGCAATCAACTTACATAATTCTTAAAGCAGAACAATACCCACATTATAACTCTTGCCTAAGCTGCCTAGTCTGTTAAAGTACTGAATGGCAAAAGCAGTGACCATTTTTTAAAATAAATTGCACCCCAAATTTTATCTGGCAGACAAGAACATGATCAGATGTTAAACACAGATAATGGGGTGCCTGCCTATGGATTGAGCAGGACTGACTTTCAGGCAGAGGGGGCAACAGGTCTAGCAAAACGCTGCTCTCCCCTTAGGCAAAGAGAACACGACTACAGCCCTGGCATTTGGTCACATAACATATAAGGGGACCCAGAATGCTGTTTTCAATAATGATAACTGTTTTTCTGCCTCATCATCTTTTGGGGCTATAAATTGAGCCTAGCTTCACTTTAATTAATATCACTGTCTACCACCACTATCACAGAGTCGCTTTCCTTCTGCAGAAATTCAGTTATTTCAAAATCTAGGAAATCTAGCCAGGAGAGTAATTCCCTTCTAATGTCTGCAAACTCTAGGGCACATATATTGCTACCGGTATAAGCCCAAGTCACCCAATTCACTAGTATCCGCTAAAAATAGAAAAACAAAAGAAAAAACAGGATAGACAGAACACAGCTATAAAACAAGAAAAGCAAAACACAGTTTGTAAATAATGTTTATATAGCAAAATCTCTGTTCTGGTAAATGTGCAAAAGTAAAAATAGTTCTGTTTTCTTCTTTGCTTTCTTTCAGATGAAAAACCAACAGACATACAAGATACATATCTACTCTGTCCTGCCCCGGTAATCGAGGAAGTGGGACAGTATGTATTGATTAATATCTGTAAGCAGAAATGATTTGGGGTTAACATAAGGTATTACAATGGCTACTGATCAGCATAGCATGAGTGATTAAGCTGAGGTTCCATAAACCTACTATACACAGAGGGCTGTCCCATCTTTCTTCTTCCAATTATTTAAAATTATATTTAAAGTTCTGTTTCTAAACCAGGGGCCATCTGCATGGTTGCAGACTTTCACATTAGTTCAGAGGAAAGCTTTTGAGGCTGAAGACTGAAGTAAGGAAGTACGCAGCACTGACAACCAGTGGCGTAGCATGGTTTGCCAGCACCCAGGGCAAAGCAAGTAATTTGCGCCCCCTAACCTGTGGACTTGTAGCACTCCCTGAGTCCCTTCCACAAGTATAGTATTAAACCATGACAACACAAGGGGTCCTCCACTCAGAGTCTGAGCCTCAGATTGGCTGTCGGGTTGAATCTGAGATATCTCATTGACTACAGTAGTCAAAGAGATACAACCAATAATAAAAGGCTGCGGGCAGCCAGTCAGAGGCTCAGACTGTAAATAATGAGGAGCCCTTATATATATAGATGAGCAGGCAGCCAATAATAACCCTGATGTAAGGTAGTGGAAATTATAGAAGAGACAATTGGGGAGGGGTGTCCCTTCTTCTCCCTGCCCCCCCATCTCCCTCTCCCTGCCCCCCCTCTCTCTCCCTGCCCCCCTCTCCCTGTCCCTCCCCCTTTCCCTGTCCCCCATCTCTCTTTCCCTGTCCTCCCTCAATATCTCCCTGCCATCACTGGAAATAGCTTTACCCCAGTCTGTTTATTCCACTTAAAGCGGTATTAAATTCTAAAGCAAACATTTATTATATTGCAGCTTACCAATTCTTAGATGTGGTGGTTGCATTTTTTTAAGGTTTTTTTTCTTTCTTTTGTTTTCACCTGGTGATCCTGCTAGTAAGTCTGTTGTTTTTCAAAAGAACCCTCCCCTATGGCAAATCGGATGACAATGGATCCACCTGTGTGTTGTCATCCGATCAGGAGACTGATGGAAAAATGGGGTTTTCCTCCATCAAACATTACAGGTCTGGAGCGAATTGGAGAGTGACGGGTGTCAGCGGACATGTCTCTGCTGACATCCGTTGCTCCATAAGGCTGCATAGAGGCTCCGTTCAGGTCCGCCTGAAAAGACAGACAGGCGGACCTGACTGGAACATTCATGTGAAAGGGGCCAAACACAGCCTGAGCCCCTGTACCCCCTAGGCACCAGATGAGGGTTTAAAATATATGAGAAAAGAAGGGACATCCCTCCCCTCCTCCCATCCCTAGGTGTCTCTTCTATAACTCCCCCTACCTTACGTCAAGGTTATTATTGGCTACCTGTTCTGCTGCATACAAGGGCTCCTCGTTTAGGGCTCCTCGGCGGCCTGAGCCTCTGATTGGCCGCCCGCAGCTTTTTATCCACTTGCCGACTGTGTACTGTATATTTAAGCGGCAATCCACGCATGCACTCTGGAGGAGTGTGCCCGCGGCTCGGGCAGACCCGATGACCTGCCAGAGAGAAAGAGCGGGGAACCGCCGATGTGAACATGACGGTTTACTGCTCTGTCAGCGGGCATGTAAGAGACCTACTGATCCCTGTCACTAGGATCAGTTAGATCTCTTATGCCCATGGTTGCCCACCCCCCTCACAGTTAGAACATGCCTAGGGAACACAGTTAACCCCTTCCCTGCCCCCGGCAGGTTAACCCCTTCACTGCCAATGACATTTATAGAGTAATCCGTGGATATTTAAATTTCTTATCGCTGTATAAATGTCATTGGTCCCAAAAAAGTTTAAAAAATGTCCGACATGTCCGTCCCAATATCAAAGTCCCGATAAAAATCGCAGATCGCCATCATTACTAGTAAAAAAAACAAAAAATGTAAAAACGCCAGAAATTAATTCTCATCGTTTGTAAACGCGGCAACTTTTGTGCAAACCAATCAATAAACGCTGATTGCCATTTTTTTTAACAAAAATATGAGGAAGAATATGAATCAGCCAAAACCGATGGGAAAAAATATTTTTTTATATTTTTTTTTTTTTGGATTTGTATTTTAGCAAAAAATAATACATTTTTTTTTTTTGCAAAATTGTCGCTCTTCTTTTGTTTGTAGCGGCGATCAGAAATGACGCAGAGGTGATCAAATACCATCAAAAGAAAGCTCTATTTGTGGGGGAAAAAAAGACGCAAATTTCGTTTGGGTACAACGCCGCACGACCGTGCAATTGTCAGTTAAAGCGACGCAGTGCCGAATCGCAAAAAGTGCTCTGGTCTTAAAGTGTGAAATCCTTCCGGGGCTGAAGTGGTTAAGGTAGCAACCTTCAGGGTCCTTGATCTCTGTTAAAAGAGGGAGTGGTGCTATGAAACGCTATTAACACTCCTCGCTGTTTGGTCTTCACAGAAGCTGTAAAAACTTGGGGGTAAATTGAGCCAAAGTATTTGGGAGTGGCAGTATCTTCGAAGTGGGTCTCTTGAAGGCAATACTATATGTGATTTTGAAGAAGCTAGAGAGCGAAAGACCTTATTTCTTTTTTGTGGAATATTTACACCTTGCACATTTAGTGTAAGAACTTATAAGGGGGCCATAAACAAATGTTAACGAAAGTATGCTTATACATTGAACATATAATCTGTGAGACCAAGATCACCCCGGGGGGGGGGGGGGGGGGGGG
>BLSH010200692.1:48302-62868 GCA_018402905.1 Glandirana rugosa | reverse complement strand
TGATATAATTAGAATCTGTGACATAATCTTTAAGATGTTTCCACTATGTGAACAACCAAAAGATAAAGACTAAATAATATACTTCTTATGATTTTGGAATTAAGCAATTACCAATAAAGTAAAATACATAGTATCTATATTAATATACCCAAGGAGGTCCTTCAAGAACAGGAAATACAACACAGAAGAATATCCTAGGGTAGAAAAGTGGAGGGGGCAGTGGCTAGCTCTTGGGATCTCAGCGGATTTTCATATTAAGAGAGAAAAAAAAGTGTTTATAACCCAAACATGGCAATAAGAAAGAAAAGAAGGTTGAGTTAACTAATAACCCTAATGATGAATGAGGTTCTATAGTTTACTATAAAATAGGGGAAACTAAACATAATTATATCTATGATACATAAAATGAAATAACCATTAACGAATTAAGGTTTTAGTATTCTTCATATAATAAATCAGAAATAGAAAACCAACAAGTGTATCACCTTTGTAGAATTTCTAATACAGTGTCTAAGATTAATATAGTAATTTAACTAATTAGTGGTAGTTTTGAAAAAAAGTATTTAACTCACCAATACAAATAAGGGGTAAAAAAAAGGTAAGGGGGGTTGGGGGCAGGAGGGCGGGGAGGAGGGGTTTAGGGGAAATAAAGGAAGTTATTGAAGATAAACTTCGGATAAGTTTATCTGGGAAAATGTTAAGCATAAGAGAAAATCGGAACTTGGTAGAACAGAAAAAAAAAAATTGAACAGGTATCGCTATAGTCAACTAAGGCCTCATACACATGGAGGTTTCTAAAAAATAAACAAAACGTTGGGCCCGATGTCAAGGAAAAAAAATTGGCGCTATGCATCGGCGTTAGTGAGCGTTAGTGAGCGTCGGCGTCAATAGGCGTTTTTAAAAAAAATCATCCATCTGCTATTTTTCAACCTAAAAACGTTGGCGTCAAAAAACGCCGGTTAACGCCGGTACAGTATTATTTGCCGTTAGTTGGCGTTTTGCGGCGTCGGCGTCAAAAAACGCCAAAACGTTACAGCCTCAGAACGTGCTGGCCATGGGTTCTAGTCTCAGCTCACTAACGCCGACACCATCTACAGCTCAAAAACGTCTGCATTTTTATGGGGCCATTGACTAACATGGAGAGCTGCAAAAAACGCCAGAAAGCGCCGGCGTCAAAAAAAACGTCCGTGTGTATGAGGCCTAAAGGTGAAATATAATTAAAGCCCCTGGAAAGGCTGTAATGTATCATTCAAGCTATTAAGCAAAAGTCATTCAATCTATTGTATCTTCGGCTTCCATGACAGGAGAATTGAAACAACCTCTTTTTGTGGAATTCGGTCAACCTCCATCTGCTTTAGGGTTAGAGGAGTTTTTTTGAGAGCTGGGTGATGTACATCTACGAGAGTTAGTTGTAGAACATTTAATAAGGTGCAGCTTTTGTAGGGTGCTAAGTTATTCATCTGCATGTATGTTTGGTACCTTGAAAAGTAAAGCGAATAGAAAATGGAAATCCCCATTGATAAGCATTTGACGTTGCTGTAGATTGAGGAGTAGGGTTTTTAGTGCACGTAGTTTAGCCACAGTGATTGGGGATAGGTCAGCAAAAAGCTGGTAAGGATGGTTTTGAAAGATGAGTGATTCCTTGCTTCTAGCTGCGGCCATAAGCTGTTCTTTAGTGCGGAAGAAGTGGAATTTCACAATTATATCGCGGGAGGACCTTCTGCTTTACATGGAGCCAAGGATCTGTGAATCCTATCTATTTCCAAACGTTTCACTGGGATTGATGGTAACAATTCCTGGAAAAGTGCAGTCATGGTGGACTGTAGGTCTATAACAGTCTCAGGTATTCCTCTAATACGAAGATTCGATCGGCATGCTCTATTTTCAAATTCTTCTAAACGTGTTTGTAATGCATAATTTTCTTCTTTAAGTGCCCCCAGTTCATTATCATGTGTTAGTACATTTGTTTCAATGTCATCCACTCTAATTTCCAAGTCAGCGGTGCGCTGACATAATTCACGGATTTCCATTGTTAGACTTTCAGTTATATGATCAGAAGTCTGTCTTAAGTCCCGTACACATGATCAGAAAATCGTACAGAAAATACATCTTTCGAAGCAATCGTACGATAATCGGATCATCATTAGTACAGAGCTTTTGAGAGCACATCATGACAGTTCATTTAATGTTTTCTGTCCAGACAAGATCGGACATGCAGGAAAAATTTTCTCGCACAGTGCCTTATCGAATGATTTTCGTTTCATCAGTACAGCTGTCTTTCGAAAATGCCATACAAATACACTACAACACATCACATCACTTCCGATTTTTTATTCTGTCGTGCGAGAATTTTTTTTTTTTTTTTAGCGGAGTCCATTTAGCTTTAATAAATATGATCTTATATTTCATTTTTTTTTTCTCAGGGCACATTTCAAGATTCAGGGTTGCTTCAAGGCACTGCATGCTGTAAAATACATCCAATTCTGGAGAAGTGGTTGAAAGAAACCTAAAGTGGAAAATGAAGGGTGGGCAGTCCAGATTGTTCCTTTTTATAAAACTAAAATGGTCAGTGATGTCAGGTGTGACATGGAGGAAGTTACACGGGCAACACAATGACCCCCACCCACTCAGTGTGACAAGGAGGGGGACCCCAACACGTTGTGACAAGGGACCCCAACACGATGTGACAAGGAGAAGGCTGTGCACTGACACAAGTCCACGGAGGAGTGAAGGTCATACTCTCATAGGAGAAGGCCTTATCTTCGGTCCGTTTTGCCAGATTTCCTTTTACCAGCCAGTAAATGTTTGGGTTTAAGATCAAACACATGCCTATCAGCCTCTCCTTTTTTGCTCATTTGGTTCATTTTCCTCTGGGATTTCTTCATTATGATCTTGGCCTTCTTTGCCATCTCGGCATCACAAACTCCGAATTGGTCTCTTGGTGGCTTGGAGTTGCTTAGGCTGCAGGTAACAGATGCCGGTGGCTCAGACTCTTCACAGTTACGCTTTCTCTGGAGGCTTCTGGACCTTGCTTGTGCTGCATAATGTGTCTCATTATTGCTCACATCAAGATCCAATGCATTCATCTCTTTTTCTAATGTCTTCCATTGGACCTTTTTAGCAGTTCTTGGCAATCGCGGGCCTTGCGTATCTTTCCCCTTTGACTGAAGGATTTTCCGTTTTTTCTTTTCCCGAATCTGTTGAGCAAGTTCTCTTATCTCGGCCATTTCCTCACCCTCACTCTCCATATCACTATCATATTCACCGGCTGCTTCCTATAGCTCCTCCTCTTTCTCCAGTTCTTTCAGTTTCTTCATGATATCCGGATCAATATAATCTGCGATATTATGACCCTGCCAGACTTCTGGGATCTTATCATGCTTCTCTGATGGATTCATTAGATCCCAGTATTTCTGCAGATCCAGGACATACTCATCTCCCATCTCCATTTTGAGGTCTCTCTCCAATTTCTTCTTAGGTGCGTCCTGACCATTGCGCCCTCTGGAATGAAAGGTGGCCTTTCCATATGATCTCTCTTGGTTGGTACGGCCAAGTGAAGCCTATTAAGCACATCATTCACTTTATTTCCCTTCATTTTGGTCTCCACTCGACTCGATGGGCTAATAATCGGTCACATGCCTCTGTTTTAACCTGAATTACATCTTCCTCGGTCAGGGTGCTGGCCTCAATCACTGGCAGACCTTCATTTTCAAAGTCCCTGAAGATTTTCTGCTGTTCCTCGTCCAGTTCGGAGACCCTCTTCACATCACACTTGTTCAAAACAACAATTAAAGACTTATTGGCAAAGAGAGGACGGATGTTGTTGAAGAGCTCCAGCTGCTCCTCCATGGTGTGACGACACTGTTCTGAGATGTCCATTACATAGAGGATGGCAGCATGAAGGTGAGCCAGAGCAGCGATAGCTTGCATCTCAATGGTGTTCCTCTCCTCCAAGGGGTTATCCAGAATACCTGGTGTATCCACTACCTGCCAACGGAGGTATTTATAATCCATGTGCCCCACAAATAATGACTTGGTGGTAAATGCATATGGCTGCACCTCTACGTCTGCTCTGGTTACCTTATTTATAAAGCTAGATTTACCAACATTTGGATAGCCACACAAAAGCAAGGTACGTGTATTAGGGTCAATAGTTGGCAACCGAGACAGATGTTGGCGAACTTGCTCCAAATACTCCAAACTCTGTTTCTGCCTTTTGATAATGGTGCACATGCGCCCCAGAGCGTCGCGTTTCAGCTGTTTGCAATGATATAAAGAATCTCCATATTTCATCAACCTCACATAATCCTTGGCCACATTGTCAATTAGGTTCTTGGCAATATTTATTTGTCCCAAAGCTAGTTTGTAATGGTCTTTGTCATACAGGACATTCATTAAATCTGCATAAAATGGGTGCACATCGTCCAGTTTAGGGAAGTCTGTGAGAATCTGGGAGAGTCGATCGTGGTAATTCTGCTGTGTAAATTTGACTTTTCTCATATAAAACTGCCAAATCCAGTGAATCTGAGAGTGTTTGTGGATAACTGTCAGGGTCTTTCTCTGAGTTTTTGACAAAGTGATGTCGACAAAGTCCTTAGCAGTGGGCACCACCATAATCTTCTTGATGTTGTAAAGCGCCATGACTGCAGCGCGTGCTGCCCTGATATGGACTCCGAGAGAGTGGTCGTGCGAGAATTTTAAACTCTTCCGATTCGATCTGAGATTAGCATGAAAAAAAAAATGGACGATCATTTGCCCGACAATCTCATTGTGTGTACCGGGCATTAAGGCTTTCTGTAACATGTTTTCTATTTGTTTCAAAATATTTGGATGTAATGACTCAGTTTGTTTTCCTTGTGGAATAGTGCTATATTCACTATCAGAGTCATTATAGGCATCCTGAGGTAAATGTTGCTGCATGGCTGTGTGAGGAGTGTCTGTGTGTGAGGAGAGAGATTGCTCCATTTTTTCAGAACCTCATTTTTTCAGAACCAGGAATAACCATTCTGGTTATTCCGGGGTTACTAGGGAGGCTTGAGGTAAAGTTTTTGTCTATTTACAGTGTAATGTGGATATCTTTATTAGCCTCTAAGTCACGAGGGATACAGAGCCTCAGTGGGACACATCCATCTTCAGCGGCTCCGCCCTCCTCCCTCCGTATAACCATGTTTCATCAACAGTGATGAAAAAATTATCACTAGATCACGCAAAATGCTGCAAAATCAACCCTGAAGTGTTTGTTGTGCGAAGTGTCTGAATTTGTCTTTGGCACTCGATGACAGCTCCTGTATACCCAGCTAGTCATGAAGTATAAAGCCAACATATTCCCAGGATATGTCTAGAGGCTCAGCAATTGTTTTAGCTGAAATTCGCAGATCTGCCAAAATCGCGTCATGGACATAATCAACAATGTCAAGAGTTGACACAATTGGATCTTGCTGCATCATCGGTCTCAAAGACACAGAAAGTGATTGTAAAGTCTCTTAAAAAAATAAATAAATAACAAACATGTTAGGCCTCATTTACACTGCTGCTGGTAAACGGAAAGTTTGGGGGAATCTGGGCATTTTTTTTAGCTGCCCCTGAACTCTCCTTTATGTTATATTATCAGTACATTTACACATGGTCGTTTAAGGTAGTTTCCAGGCAGTTGAGTTTAGAGGCTTTTTTTGGAACGCAAAAAAATGGGTTCAGATGCCAGTTCAGAGGCATTTGGAATGCCAAACAGCTTGTAAACGCAGCTAAATGCACCTAAATGCGGTAACTTGCGTCTAGGACCATTTTGTTTACAGGCGTTTCCATTTAGAAAGAAAAAAAAAGTTTTTTTCAAAAACGTTCCTAGACGCGAACACGGCTAAACGTGGTATGCAAAACGCAGCAAAACAGGCATTTTAGATGCAGGTTTCTAGCTGTCAAGACAAAACGTTCAGGGGAGGTTGAAACAGCATCCTGTGTAAATGGAGCCTTATACGTACCTGTTCTGTGCAGTGGATTTGCACAGAGCAGTCTGGGTCCTCCTCTTCTCGGGTCCCTCATTAGCTCTCCTGACCCCTCCCTCCTGTTGGGTACCCCCACAGCAAGCAGCTTGCTATGGGGGTACCCGATGGAGTCACAGCTCCGTGTATCCATTCAGGCCTCGCCCCCTTTCTATTCTCTTTGGCTGACTGACTTTGATTGACAGCAGTGGAAGCCAATGGTGCTGCGTTGCTGTCTCGGCCATTGAGACATTCCTACAACATCCCTGGAGCTAGAGGGACCTCAGGTAAGTAATGGGGGGCTAAGGGTGGCTGCTGCACACAAAAGGTTTTTTATCTTAATGCATCGAATACATTAAGATAAAAAAAAAAACCTTCTGCCTTTACAACGACTTGAAAGTGGCACAGCAGTTCTTCAAAGTTGGGAATGATGGCACTTGTCACTCAGTGTTTGCATCATACACTCATGGATTTCCTTTGGAGTTTTCTTCTGCAAAAACAGAACAGAGCACCCCCTCATGTGTACATACGAGGGGTCTTCTAAACGTTACCACACTTTTATATTTTCATTGAAAACATTGAGGGCAGGAGTAGTAGTCTGGCAAGCCGGCTGACCTTGCAGGTAGGTATGACTAGTGTAATTTGTTTTTGAAATCCTTTAACCAGTTGCCGTACGCCCACCGTGGCTTGACGGCAGCAACTTAATAACTTCATTATCGCAAACCGCCGTCACCTGACGGGGCTGCAACATCGCTCACTGTGTTCCGGGGGAGCCAGGGAGTGGGTAGGGAAGACTCAATCTCCGCCGGCTACCCATGATGGCTCTCCCACAATGAGAGAACACGGATCTTCGTTCTGACAGAGGGGGAAGGGATGTGATCACAAGCTCCCTGTATATGGGAGCCATGATCACTCCCCTCCCCCTGCCAGCCCAGCCCCCATACAGTTAGAACACACTGAGGGAACACAGTTAACCCTTAGAGCGCCCCCTCCAGGTTAACCCCTTCACTGCCAATGGCATTTACACAGTAATTAATGCATTTTCATAGCACTGATCGCTGTATGAATGCCAATGGTCTCAAAAAAGTGTCAAAATGGTCCGACATGTCCGCCGCAATACCTCAGTACCGCTAAAAAACGCAGATCGCCATCATTACTAGTAAAATATAAAAAAAAAATAAAAACCCCATAAATGAATTCTCATCATTCGTAAACGCGGCAACTTTTGCGCAAACCAAGCAATAAGCACCGATTGCAATTTTTTTTCACCGAAAATATGATGAAGAATATAAATCGGCCAAAACTGATGAAAAAAAAATGTTTTATATGTTTTTTTGGATATGTATTTTAGCAAAAGGTAGAAAATATAGTTTTTTTTTGCAAAATTGTCGCTCTTCTTTTGTTTATAGCGGTGATCAGAAATGATGCAGAGGGGATCAAATACCACCAAAAGAAAGCACTATTTGGGGAAAAAAAGGATGCAATTTTGTTTCGATACAACGTTGGACAATCCTTCCGGGGCTGAAGTGGTTAAAAAAGTGTGGAAACATTTTGAAGAACCCAGTTACCAACAAAAAAACATAATGCAAACCTTTTTTTCTTTCTCTCACAAAGCAATCTCCACATTGATAGCTCTCTCAGGTTTGGCTTCCTAAGTCCCAGGCCAAGAGCAACCTCTTACTCCAGTCTTCCCTTTTTTCTTTACCACCTGCTGGTGGTCAATAGTGAACTGCAAAATCTGGTCCAGAACCAACACTGCCAAGGTGGCCCGTAAAACCTGACCTGTATTCCCGTTAGTTTGCTGCATATAAATGCATGTGAGGTGATACATAGCATCAATCAATCACCTCACCTTTTATAATGTCACTATTTTTATATACTATGTGTGTATGTATGTATATATACAGTATCTCACAAAAGTGAGTACACCCCTCACATTTTTGTAAATATTTTATTATATCGTTTCATGTGGCAAATTACACTTTGCTACAATGTAGAGTAGTGACTGTACAGCTTGTAGAACAGTGTAAATTTGCTGTCCCCACTAAATAACTCAGCACACAGCCGTTAATGTATAAACCACTGGCAACAAAAGTAAGTACACTCCTAAGTGAAAATGTCCAAATTGGGCCCAAAGTGTCAATATTATGCATGGCCACCATTATTTTCCAGCACTGCCTTAACCCTCTTGGGCATGGAGTTCACCAGAGCTTCACAGGTTTGCACTGGAGTCCTCTTCCACTCCTCCATGATGACATCACGAAGCTGGTGGATGTTAGAGACCTTGCGCTCCTTCACCTTCCATTTGAGGATGCCCCACAGATGCTCAATAGGGTTTAGGTCTGGAGACATGCTTGGCCAGTCCATCACCCTTACCCTCAGCTTCTTTAGCAAGGCAGTGGTCATCTTGGAGGTGTGTTTGGGGTTGTTACCATGTTGGAAATCTGCCTTGCGGCCCAGTCTCCAAAGGGAGGGGATCGTGCTCTGCTTCAGTATGTCACAGTACATGTTGGCATTCATGGTTCCCTCAATGAACTGTAGCTCCCCAGTGCCGGCAGCACTCATGCAGCCCCAAACCACAATGCTCCCACCACCTTGCTTGACTGTAGGCAAGACACGCTTGTCTTTGTACTCCTCATCTGGTTGCCACCACACACTTTTAACACCATCTGAACCAAATAAGTTTAATCCATGTCCTTAGTCTGCATGTCTTCAGCAAACTGTTTCCGGGCTTTCTTATGCATCATCTTTAGAAGAGGATTCCTTCTAGCAGGACAGCCATGCAGACCAATTTGATGCAGTGTGCGGCATATGGTTTGAGCACTGGCAGGCTGACCCCCCACCCCTTCAGTGACTAAGTGCAATATCGCCCTTGATGGGGTCTAACTCCTTATCAAATATATACACTGTATATATAAATATAAAGTTCATAAAACATCCACGGTGTCACTCTTTCCGTGTCTTGTGGGTGGAACTCTTTAAACTAGTGTCACACACACTAAATTTGTTTTCACCACCGTCACTGGGCTCTCATCTCAACAACACTTGGATAAAGAATGTAATGAAACCAGTGGTATATAGGATTAGGACAGTCTTCTCCTGTTTTCCACCTCCTTCTCACTATATTCAAGATGTCCAATGTCAGCTCACCATACACCTCCAAGATCGCTCCTCAGCCCAAATGTATGTGCAAGTGGATAGAAAGGCCTCACATAGCGTAATATTATAAAGGCAAGCTATTTTATTTAACTAAACTTGCACATATATTCGGTCTGAGGAGCGATTTTCGAGGTGTATGTTTAATTACATGCTTTATCCAAGTGTTGTTGAAGTTATTTATTTATTGATTTGATTTATATATTTATGGTTTATTGATTATATTCACTCACTGTGCGCAATACCGTTTAAACAATATTCTTTACCTTATGTGCAGTTGTGAACACAGAAGGTATTGCAGCAGTATCATGAGTCTATAGCACTTTGTATTGAATAGTGGTGTGATCTATTAAGCACTTTATATTCAACATATTTTTACATTGGTTTAAATTTTGCACTGGTTTTAATAATAGATTTAATTTAACACTTTATCAGAATCACTTTGTCAGTGGTAGCGCAAGGTTACACTCTATACTGTATTGACTATATGGCTAATGAGGTTTAATGTTGACAAATGTAAAGTTATGCACTTGGGGGCTAAGAATATGCATGCATCGTACATACCCGGGGGAGTACAACTGGGGGAATCCATAGTGGAGGAGGATCTGGGGGTTTTGGTAAATCATAAGCTTAATAATGGCATGCAATGCCAAGCTGCGGTTTCCTAAGCAAGCAAAATCCTTTCTTGTATTAAGAGAGGTATGGACTCCAGAGATAGAGACATTAGTTTGCCCCTGTACAAATCATTAGTAAGACCTCATCTGGAATATGCAGTTCAGTTTTGGGCACCAGTTCTCAAAAAGGATATCGGGGAACTGGAGAAAGTACATAGAAGGGCAACCAAACTAATAAAAGGCATGGAGGAGCTTAGCTATGAGGAAAGACTAGAGGAACTGAATTTATTCTCTCTTGAGAAGAGGAGGTTATGAGGGGATACGATCAACATGTACAAATATATAAGTGGTCCATATAGTGAACTTGGCGTTGAGTTATTTACTTTAAGGTCATCACAAAGGACAAGGGGGCACTCTTTACGTCTAGAGGAAAAAAGATTTCATCTACAAATACGGAAAGGTTTCTTCACAGTAAGAGCTGTGAAAATGTGGAATAGACTCCCTCCAGAGGTGGTTTTGCCCAGCACGGTTGATTCCTTTAAAAAAGGCCTGGATTCTTTCCTTAATGTAAATAATATAACTGGGTACTAACATTTATAGGTAAAGTTGATCCAGGGTGTATCCGATTGCCTCTCGGGGGATCAGGAAGGAATTTTTTTCCCCCATTATAGCAAATTGGATCAAGCTTTGCTTTGCTTTTTTTGCCTTCCTCTGGATCAACTGTGAGTGAAGGATTGTATATGGGATTGTTTGGTTATATATAAATTATTATTATTTTTATTTTTTATTTTTTTTGGTTGAACTAGATGGACTTGTGTCTTTTTTCAACCTGACTAACTATGTAACTATGTGTATATGCCTCTGGGTTCCACATTGGCTAGCTTACTTATAATCTTTTATCCGAGTGTCTAGATCTGTCTCAATTTGATTGTTCAGTAGGGGAAGTGTGGTTATCATAGTTAAGATTTGTTGGATGTTTCCTCCTCAGGCTGAGAGGGAAAAAGGACAGAGAGTTAAGGTAGGGACATTGGGGGGAGGGTAAATACAGAGGGATATGGAGATAAGGAGAGAGAACAAAGGGAGGTATGTATTTTGTTTTTTTTTTAGAGAATGGGTCCCAGAGTGTTGGAGCAGTGCATGTGATTGAATGATTTTAGATTGAATCTCGGAATACATAGGAACATAACATAATCATATTGGTTAAAAAAAACTGTGAGCAAGGCAAAACAAACCCTATGTAATTTTTGTTATCACTTTTATCAAGAAAAAAAAGAAAAACCTTAATTAATGACCCCCTATGGTTAGTTGGCTAATCTCCTTGGATCAAAATATTTTTCTGTTGGCCCTTAGTAACCATAACTCTGTATTTAGTCATGGGATGATCTTCAATTCCCTTTCCGTGTATTAAAGCATTCTGCAGTCTAAAACAGACCTTGCATAATAATGCAAGGTCCATTAGGTTGCAGTCTTCCACCACCCCATGTAAAAATACTCAGTGAAAGCAATAAAGAAATAAAACCTTAGAAACAAATAGTTAAAAACACGTACTTTGGGCTGCAGAATTCAGTGTGCTCGTCTAGGCAAGGATTATATCAATATAGCCACCTCACAGGATTCTGAGAAGGCTGGGCATCTAGATCCCACAATGCACTCCAGCATAGTGCTCAAGTGTCTCCTTATGAGATTTGGGATGTTGAGTTTTACTAAAATCCTGTGATGAGGCCTTGTGATACATTTTGTCTTATTTGCTTTAGATTCATTTTCGCTGGGTATTATTTTTGTACCATGAGGAGCTGTGCCATGAGCAGGTCTTGCATTTTTTATCCACTCAACCTCTCTTACTGTAAAATTGTTATGAGGTCTTGCTCTCTACTCCTACTTTACCAAACTTATAAACTGATCCTAAGTATTAATGCTAGTAATTGTTGTCTTGTCAGGGTGGTGTACCTGCAGGTCAGCATGAACATGGGTCTCACCTTCATTTCCAGCTCTGTGAGCATCACCAGCACCCACTGTGTAAGTATCTGCAGAAGCAAGAATCTCCTATATTGTGTATACATTTTCCTTGACTCGTCCATTGCCAACTACACATAGCAATGATTATTCCATGTTTCCATTTCATCAACATGGCTTGTGTAGCAATTGTACACTTGTAGGTGTGTTGTTATTTTTTTTATTTGTTATATTTTCTTTCCATCAAAGAGGAGTTATCCTTTCAATAATGTTATACATAAAGTTAGTACTGGTCACATCTATGACACTGGTGTCACAGAGGTTCATTAACTACTTGCCCTCGGGAAGGTTTTACCCACTTCATGACCAGGGCTTTTTGTGCTATTCAGCACTGTGCTACTTTAACTGGCAATTGCTTGATCATGCAACACTGTACACAAATTAAATTGATATTTTTTCACACAAATATACATTTCTTTTGGTGGTATTTTTTTTATTATATAGATAAAAAAGACCAAGCATTTTGAAAAAAAAGTATTCTCTACTTTCTGCTATAAAATATCCAATAAAAAAAATAAACAAATCTAATTTCTTGCTAAAAAAAATCCCATTAAGTGTATATTAATTGGTTTGTGAAAAAGTTATAGTTATTATATATATACAGGGTGGGCCATTTATATGGATACGCCTTAATAAAATGGGAATGGTTGGTGATATTAACTTCCTGTTTGTGGCACATTAGTATATGTGAGGGGGGAAACTTTTCAAGATGGGTGGTGACAATGGCAGCCATTTTGAAGTCGGCTATTTTGAATCCAACTTTTGTTTTTTCAATAGGAAGAGGGTCATGTGACACATCAAACTTATTGGGAATTTCACAAGAAAAACAATGGTGTGCTTGGTATTAACCTAACTTTATTCTTTCATGAGTTATTTACAAGTTTCTGACTACTTATAAAATGTGTTCAATGTGCTGCCCATTGTGTTGGATTGTAGATGCAACCCTCTTCTCCCACTCTTCACACACTGATAGCAACACCGCAGGAGAAATGCTAGCACAGGCTTCCAGTATCCATAGTTTCAGGTGCTGCAGATCTTGTATCTTCACAGCATAGACAATTGCCTTCAGATGACCCCAAAGATAAAAGTCTAAGGGGGTCAGATCGGGAGACATTGGGGGCCATTCAACTGGCCCACGATGACCAATCCACTTTCCAGGAAACTGTTCATCTAGGAATGCTCGGACCTGACACCCACAATGTGGTGGTGCACTCTCTCTCTAATTGAAAGTCTGAGGGGAGATAGATGATTCAGCCTTGTGTATTATCCCAGCTTTAACTATTGAGCTTTTCTGAACAAAACAGTTGAGGTGTATGCCAAGCCAAAATGTTTTTTTATCATTTTGGATGGAGTGCGAAAGAATTGGAAAGGTTTTTACTACTAAATGGGGCTCCATTACAGAGATTGACCCTCACATCCTGTCTTGTGGACAATATTGTTAAAAAACGAGCAATGAGGGAAATCTGCAACATGGAGACAGGCAGAATTCAAGATCTAACAGGGGCTTATGACTTTCCACTTCTATATTAAAGAAAATTACGGTACTTTCTGCTGCTGGAGAATTCTGCCCACTTCCTGTCTAGTAAAACCATTGTCAGAAAAAACGTTTTGGTTGGACATATACTTTAGGATTAAAAAAAATTAGAAAAGAAACCTAGCGCTTCACTCGATTGCTTGCTATTGATAAATATGGAATACAGTGATACCTCAGATTGTGAGTAACATGGTGTAGGAGCGTTTCACAATACGAGCTGTTTTTTTTTCCTAAATCCTCGGTTTGTGAGCGCTGTCTCGCAAGACAAGCAGGATTCAAGCCTCTGTGTATGCAATACTGTATGTGGCCAGAGGTGTGGGGGTGCTGGTGAGGCTTGGAAATATTCAGAAATATTTGGCGTACCCCAGCGCGTCAACAGTTCCTGAGCGTCTCCGAGTGTTTCCGAGCATCTCCAAGCCTCACCAGTACCCCAGCACCTCTGTCCACATACAGTATTGCATACACCAGTGCCCCGCACCTCTGCCCACATACAGTACTGCATAGACAAGCAGTCATTGTGGAACGAATCATCTGAGTTACCATTGTTTCCTATGGGGAAAGTTGCTTTGATATACGAATGCTTTGGACTACAAGTATTCTCCTGGAACGGATTATGCTCGTAATCCGAGGTTCCACTGTATGTTGTATAAAAATATTTTGTATTATCTGGATAAAAACAGAAACATGTTTTAAAGTGTATATCCACTTTTCCAGGCAAAATGGGATAACATGTATGGCATGCCTACATAGCATACTTAACCACTTCAGCCCCGGAAGGATTTCCAGCTTTAGGACCGGAGCCCTTTTTGCGATTCGGCGCTGCGTTGCTTTAACTGACGCGGTCGTGCGACGTTGTACCCAAACGAAATTTGTGTCCTTTTTTTCCCACAAATAGAGCTTTCTTTTGGTGGTATTTGATCACCGCTGCGTCATTTCTGATCGCCGCTATAAACAAAAGAAGAGCGACAATTTTGCAAAAAAAACCCAAATTTCTTACTTTTTCCTAAAATACAAATCCAAAAAAAAAATATAAAAAAACATTTTTTTTCACCGTTTTTGGCCGATTTATATTCTTCCTCATATTTGCGATAAAAAAAATCGCAATCGGCGTTTATTGATTGGTTTGCGCAAAAGTGGCCGCGTTTACGGATGATGAGAATTCATTTTTGGGGTTTTTAATTTTTTTTTATTTTTTACTAAAAATGTCGGCGATCTGCGATTTTTTGCGGTACTGCGATATTTCAGCAGACATGGCGGACCATTTTGACACTTTT
>BLSH010200692.1:16721-29679 GCA_018402905.1 Glandirana rugosa | reverse complement strand
GTTGAATCTTCCACTGGCTACTAATATCTGTAGAGGTCTCCATTCCTAATGGATTTTGTTGTACCACTTAGTGTCCATTATGGAGCTCTGTAAAGGATTCTCAACTTGTTAGTTACATTCCTCACAATTTACGTGTTTCAGTAAGCACACACTTTGGTTTTTATTGTAGCATTTACCGAAAAGCAGTTTTGACATGACCTTTGCATTTTCCGTTTCAATCTTTTTTTTATTAGGATTTTCAATAACAAGAAAAAACATTGTTGAGTAGCAAAATCAGGTACAAAATAGAACTGTCATCATAGTCAATATACAATAAGGGAAATTGGTGACAATAAGAGATGGAAGATGGTAAGGGGTGCACTATGAATCCATGGAAACTCCATAAGTAGACATGAGAAACTGTATCCAAGCTGTCGACCATGAAGAGTCCAGCGTAATACTATGTATTTGACTATGTTCTAAGAGAGGCCCAATAACATGTGGGCCATACTTCAGATCAACATTGTAGGCTGTGGGAAGGGTCAAGCAGGACTACATCTGCCCACCCTATCACCCGGACACATATTAACCATAATAGTAATAAAAAACTTTTTTAAATTAAACTATTAAATTTTGCATTTTAAGAAGCAAACATGGTACCAATATTCAAAAAAGGCTGAGATACAGTATATACCTGTAAACTACAGACTAGTCAGGCTAGAATCAATAGTATGTAAACTATTGAAGGGAATGATAAAGGACCATAGCCAATAATTTGCTGATGAAAATAATATCATTAGTAGTAACCAACATGGATTTATGAAGGCCTGTTTTTTGCCAGACCAACCATTTATCATCCTACGAGGAGGCCTGTTGATGTGGTTCACCCAGATTTTCTAAAACATTTGATATAGTATGCCATAAACTATTCATCAAGTTAAAGTGGAGCGCCACCCAAAAGGGGAAGCTCTGCTTGTTTGCTTCCCCCCCCCCACACTGCCACATTTGGCACTTTTTGGGGGGGAGCGAGTACCTGGTTTTGACAGGTACCCCTTCCACTTCTGGGTAAGATCATCAGTTTACAACATTTCCAGCCCCTCCTCCTTCCCCCGCTGTCTTCTGGGACACACACAGGTGGGTGGTTCAGAAACGACAGCGCGTCTCGCGCATGCACCGTAGGAAACCAGCTGTTAAGCCTGAAGACTTCATTGACTGTTTCCCTCACTTACAATGCTGGCACCTGCGCCCAAAGCCAATTGACGAATCGGTTTGGGGTGCCAACATTGCAGGATCCCTGGACAGGTAAGTGTCCTTATATTAAAAGTCAGCAGCTACAGTATTTGTAGCTGCTGACTTTTAATTGTTTTTTTTTACAGACTGGAGCTCCTCTTTAAGGTCTTTTTTCATTGATGTTATGGTATGTACTTGGTTAGAAAACTGGTTGTAGGTGCACTTCCAGAGGGTGGTGATTAATGGCATATTTTCTGAATCGACTGGGGTTGTAAGCAGTGTACCCCAGGGCTCTGTCCTGGGACCCATTCTGTTTAACTTGTTCATAAATTATATACAGGTTGTAACACATAGTTCAATCTCAGTGTTTGCTGATAATAAAAAGCTAAGCAGGACAATAACTTCACAACAAAATAAAGAAACTTTACAAGAAGACTCTGATAAAATAGAGAGGTGGGCAGCTAAATAGGAGATGAGGTTTACTGTAGAAAAATGTAAAGTGATGCACTTTGGAACTAAAATATGAATGCAAGGTACTCGCTAAGGGGAGGAACTTTTGAGGAATCGAGGATGGAAAATGATCTGTGGATCCTAATAGTCGACAGACTCAGCAATAGCATGTAATGCCAAAACAAGGCTTTTTCTGGCACTTTTTGTTTACAAATTTAAATTAGTATCTTTTGCTAGAAAATTACTTATAACCCCCAAACATTATACAGTGCAGCGGTTTTGCAAACCCAAGTTTTTTTGGAAAAATGCACTTTAATGAATTAAAAAACAAACAAAACCCAATATACTGTATACCCCAATTTTTTTTTTCTGTTCAAGTATCTCCGTACAGCTACGGCGATTTGGGCAGGAGAGCCGACCTGCTGCTGTCAAACAATGGCGGCTGGTCAGCAAGTGGGTAAACACCTTTGCAGGTTGCCTGTTTAGAGTTACAGAGGAGGTCTAGTGCTAGAATTTTTGCTCTTGCTCTAACATTTGCGATGTGTGGTGCGAATACCATTTTTATATGCGTGCGTGATATCTTCAGCAATAATCCCGGGAAACCACTTCAAAGCCACAACATATATATACGTACTGCAGCCTTGCAGTCTTGCATAGGTTAAAAAGGGTATATACTCAAGGGATAAAACTATAATTCCGTCACTTTTGAAAGCTCTGGTTTTGCCACATCTTGAGCATGCATTTCAGTTTTGGTGATAGATTATCAGGAAGGATGTGCTTTAGCTTGAGAGAGTCCAGAGAACAGCAACAAAGCTAATAAGTGGGCTGAAGGACTTCAGTTATGAGGAACGACTACAAACATTAAACTTATTTTCCCTGGAGAAGAGACGCTTAAGAGGGGATATAATCACAATACACACATCTTTAAATGGTAACTCTAGCATTGGGAGGAATCTATTTAACCTAAAGTCTCTAAAGAAGACAGATGGTCACACAATGAAGTTGGATGGGAAGCGGTTCAATCCCAAACTGCGGAAGGCTTTCTGTACTGTAAGGATGTGGAACTCCCTTCTATAGTTGGTGGTGTCAGCAAGCAGTGCCCTTCCAATGATTAGTAATACTCTCTATTATAGTGATAATAATATGGTGCTTGGCATGGTAGACCCAATGGCCATGGAAGCTAGCTTGCATTTGCATTCAAGAGCATATTGAACCTTGGGAATCATTCTAAAGGCTGTGGAAGGTCATATGCAGGCACCTAGAGGTGTGTTATTTCAAAACAAGGGACACTTGTTTTTTTCTGCACAGGTAAACTTAAAGGACTGCAGAAAAAAGATGAGTTAAGGTCTCTATATATGCATTAAAGAAAACCTGCCAAAATGAACATTTCCAGAACATTCATTTGAGCATTATGAAAAAAGTATGTCAATAACAATTATTTCTGGAACCAGGAAGAGAAGGATCGTAGTCAAAAGCCAACTGGCCTGGTTTGATTTTGTTTGATTGTTCATCTGACAGACATGTGCAATTGGTTTCAGTCTGAATGTAAATTCAGATTCATTTTTTGTTATTCGAAGACTCGGATCTATCCAAATCTTCAAAATGAAATAGTAACGAATCTTGTTGAAATTCGTTTAGTTTATTCCTTTTCAGAACAATTTGAATTTGGATCGGTCAAAAAATTATCGACCGATTCAAATTCTGTGTGAAGAATAGCTGCCCCCGCCCCAAAGCACCTTGTCCCCATGTTGATGAGGACAAAGGCCTCTTCCCTGCAACCCTGGGCGGTGGTTGTGGGGGTCTGCAGGCAGGGGGCTTATTGGAATTTGGAAGCCCCCTTTAACAAGGGGGGCCCCAGATCCCGCCCCCCATGTGAATGAGTATGGGTTACCCATTCACCAAAAAAGTGTAAAAAGTGAATAAAGACAGTACACAAGTTTTTGACAATTCCTTTGTTAAAAAATAAAAACAATGTCCCCTGATGTAACCATGCTGCCTGCCGCATCGCTGGACCCGAAAATAAAAAAATATATATTTTGTTTACATATCAGCTCACAGCAGGGAAACCTGCTGACAGCTGACGAGTCATCGGTTGTTAAGGATGTGGTGGCTGGCTTTCTGGCCTGCTCCTTAACAACCAGCTATTCTTCACACAAAATTCAAATCAGTCGATCATTTTTCAATTGAATCATTTTTTTTTTTTTCCAATTTGAATCATTCCGAAAATGTGGAATTTGTTAGAAAACTAATAAATTAAACTAACTTAAATAAAACTAAAATAAACAAATTCCAAAAAGAATCAACTAAACAAAATTAGTAGCATAAGGAATCTATCCAAAATGAAACAAAACAAATTTTTCCGTTCTGCACATATCTGCAATCTGAGAAGGTTTCGTGTTCATGTAGATGCTGGTTGATTTTCAAATGACCTGGTAATGTGCAGATTCTTTTTAGGAAGAGAAATATAAAACATGGAAGATGTTATGGAGCAAGGCAGGCAAATCTGCGCAACCTAGATGATATAAGTGAACATTATAGATATCTAGTCCTAGAGTCTAACATTGCTAGCAGTAATTGTCTGATATATTTCAGTCATCCCATAGGCCAGGGGTCTCCAACTTTCTAAGCAAAGGGCCAGTTTACTGTCCCTCAGACTTTAGGAGGGCCGGATTGAGGCCAGTGGTAATAAAAAATGCATCAGACTTGGTGGTTAGTGGGGGTAAAATAACTACATAATGCCTGTAAACAGTAGGAGGTATAGGTATTAGGGGAAATAATAATCTCCATTGTTGGTGCCAGTGGAAGGAATAGTGTCTTATCGTTGTATCAGTGGGAGGAATAATGCCCCATGATTGGTATTATTAGGAGGATTAGTGCACCATCATGGGTATTAGAGGATTAGTGCCCCATCATTGGTATTAGTGGGAGGAATAGTGCCCCATCATTGGTATTCATGGGAGGAATAGTGCCCCATCAGTGGTATTCATGGGAGGAATAGTGCCCCATCATTGCGGTCAATGGGAGGAATAGTGCCTCATTGTTGGCGACAGTGGGGGGAATAGTGCTTTGTATCAGTGGGAGGAATAGTGTCCTGAGGGCTGGATAAAAGGCAAGCAAAGGGCTACATCCAGCCCGTGAGCTGCAGTTTTGAGACTGTTGCACTAGGCTACGTTAACCATCATTTGCATGAATTTGTGATGAACCTTACAGTGCATATATAGTGCTCAAACAGGTCAGGCCCAGGTCATTGTGCATGCCTACTCAGTAGAAATGGAGCCTGCATATTTCATGAGCAAATGTGGCTTACCTCATATGCAGATATTACAGTAATATATACACATAATGTGTGGGTAAGGCCGGAAACTGAGCTGCAGACATCCTGTCATTGTAACATTATTTGGTAAGGTTGAAAAAAGACACCAGTCCATGCAGTTCAACCTGTGTGGGTAGTCACATGTCTTTTTAAGCAACCTGAAACTGAATTGTTTTCTCCCCATGCTAGAATCACTGTTTAGATGTTTGTACCTTCCAATCATGTCTCCTGTTATGTATTAGAGAGTTATACTGCTCTCCATCCAGTAGGGGGAAGAATTGTAACATATGTTCACTTCTCTATTGTTCTGGTTAAGCTACAGTATGTATCTTTAGACATCTATTGTTCCTTTTTCTCTTAGCCTGTGTGTGTGTATTAAGTAAATGAGTCCTGTGAATGTCTGTCCATGTCAGTGACTCAATTACATTCCAAAATATTCAAAACTGGTGATGAGGATGGGATATCAGTGAGAGGATGCTGCAGAAACACATGAGTCAGCTTGAGTGAAGAATCGCAACTTGTGTTTTAGAGACACATCTATACTGTACACCAGCACAATTACACCCCATTCCAATGAAAGGGCTGAAATCACACAGCAATCACACAGCACCTGGAAGGCATGTGAGTTGCACAAGAATGCACAGTGCATTCCTTTGTGATTCATGGTGTCAAGCGGCCCTGAGTCCTGGACCTCAGTGCCGGAAAAGTTCCTGCACTTGGCCCCAATAACTTGCCTGACAGGTGGGCACTAGCGTGAGTACCTGGGGTGGTTGCCCCGAATCTCTAGTGAGGTGCCCGGGATCCCAGACACCATGATTGTCCCCTCCATAGCAGCCAGCCTCTCTGTGAAGGGGGGGAGGGGGCAAGTTGTCAAATAAGGATACTTGTGACTTGGGGGGTAAGAGGATTCTGCATGTGATACGGGGGACTGATGCTGTGTCCATTCACCTCCACCCCTCCTCCTGTCTGTGACATCCAAGCCCAAGTGGAGGGAGAGGGGGCTTCAGTCCGTGTGTGAGGCAGGAAGGGGGAGAGAGGGAGAGATGCAGCTGCCATATGGAGTAATCACAGCGTGTGGGACCTGTGAATCCTCACACAAGCTGCGAGCATGTCACTGGAGACAACTGCTGGAAATCATTAGCAATGCCGGTGTGAGAGCTCACTCTCTTTGCGGCCACTACATCAGGCGCCGGACCGGAAGTATTTCATGCTGTCTCGGGCCCCCCCACAGTGTCAGAACGGCAGGGCCCAGTCGCAAGTGCGACTGTTGTAACCCTGATTGTTCCGCCACTGTGTCAGACTAAAGATCAGTCTACAGATGTGAATACAATACCAACGGCAGTGTATAAAGTGGAAAAAACTTCATCAGGACTGAAGATTTACACCAAGATCGTGTTACAAGATGTTCCATGCAAAATGGAAGTAGATTCAGGGTGTGCATATTCCTTTATTTCAGAAGAAATGTTTACCTCATTATGGCCTCACAATGCTCCTTCAATAGCACCCTGTGATAGCCAGTTGGTTGACTACAACAAGCAAGTTGTGGAAGTTACAGGTGCTTGCTTCGTACCAGTGAAATATGGAAATTGCAGAGGATGCTTACGCTTAATAATTATGAAGGGACAAAGAGCAAGTTTGCTGGGTAGTACATAATGTATCTCCAGTTACTCTACAGAATGTGATAAAGTACTTTAGTGCAGTCTTTGAAGAAGACCTCGGCATGTATAAGGGCCCTCCTGTTTCTTTCAAATTAGACGCTACAGTAACCCCAATTCGTATGAAACCGCGCAAAGTTGCATTAGCTCTCAGACCAAAAATTGATGCTGAGATTACACATTTTGTGGAGCAAGGTATACTTGAACATGTAACACACCCTAAGTGGTTACCCTAATAGTTCCAATATTGAAGCCAAATGGCAACGTTAGAATTTGTGCTGACTATAAATGTGCAATCAACAAAGCACTACAGGAACATCCCTATCAAATTCCAGCTGAACATGAAATTCTGACTACGTTAGCAAAAGGAAAGGTATTTGCCAAACTGAATATAGCACAAGCTTACCAACAATTACCTGTGGATGATGACACTTCGGATGCACAAACAATAATACACAAAGGAGCTTTCTGACCAAAGCATTTGCAGTTTGGAGTTTCCACTGCTCCGGAATACTCCAGAAATTTAATAGAGGACCTCTTATCTGGACTTCCAGGTGTGGTACCTTATTTTGATGATGTTCTTATTGGAGCAGTTTGCATTCAGTCTTTGGCTTCACATCTACAACTTGTTTTGAAACGTTTTCTTGATGCTGGTCTCAAACTTAAAAAAGAAAACTGTGTTTTTGGGGTAAACAGCATGGATTTCCTTGGATACAGACTGATTCTGAGGTTGAAGTTATCCATAAAGCTCCAGTCCCAACAAACAAACAAGAGCTGCAAGTTTTCTTAAGGTTACTTAATTTTTATCTTTTCTGCCGGACAAGCCCACTGTTGCTGAGCCCCTGCATTGTTTGCTAGATAAAGATGTTCCTTGGAAGTGGACTGATATTCATTCTACAGCTTTCAATACTGCAAAAAAGCTGTTATCTTCGGACAGTGTACTTGTACACTATGGTTTAAAAAAAACACTCAGAGCACTTTCACACTGGGGGCGGTGGGGCGTTAGCGGTAAATTCCTGCTAGTCACCCAAAAGGGGTTAAAATGGATTTAAAAGTGCCCGCTCTCCGCGCTTTAGAGGCAGTGTGCAGCCGCTTTGGAAGCACTACCCCATTGTTTTCAATGGGCAGGGGCGGTGGAGGAGCAGTATATTACCGCTCACCGCACCGCTCCAAAGATGCGGCTTGCAGGACTTTTTGTAACGTCCTGCAAGCACTCCGGCTTTCACATTGGGGTGGATGGGGAGTGACTTTTGAGGCACTTTACAGGTGCTATTTTTAGCTAAATAGCGCCTGTAAAGCACCTCAGTGTGAAAGGGGTCATACTCTTATCTGCGATGCTTCTCCATATGGCATTGGTGCTGTGTTGAGTCATGTTTTGGAAACTGGTGTTGAGGCTACTATTGCATTCGATTCAAGGACCTTGGCTACGACAGAGAGGAATTATGCTCAAATTGACAACGGGGCTTTAGCTGTTGTGTCCGGGGTAAAAATGTTTCATGACTATTTGTATGGACGGAGGTTTACCATTGTAATAGACCATAAGCCTTTGCTGGGTCTGTTCACCAGAAGTACTCCCACTCCTCAAATTCTTTCCCCGCGAATGCTCAGATGGTCACTCAGATGACTGTGATTTTGAATATCGTCCTGGCAAGAATATCACTCCTGATTTCCTTGTCCCTCCTGTGCCTGAGGTTCTCATGTTGGAATATATTCCAAACCCTCCATTACATGCCAGAGACATTGCTGGTATGACTGCTAAAGATCCGTGCTGGCCCATGTGCTCAACTGGGTGTGGAGGGGATGGCCCACATCAAAAGTTGAAGAGAAGTTCAACTGAGGGTCTCAGGGAACTGTCCCCAAGGAGAAATATTCCCCCTCTCAGTTATCTCAAAGATTTTGAGGTCTAGGGGGAAGAAGTGTTATGTATTAGAGAGTTATACTGCTCTCCATCCAGTAGGGGGAAGCATTGTAACATATGTTCACTTCTCTATTGTTCTGGTTAAGCTACAGTATATGTATCTTTAGACATCTATTGTTCCTTTTTCCTGCATCCTGTGTATGTATTAATTAAATGAGTCCTGTGAATGTCTGTCCATGTCAGTGATTCAATTACATTTCAAAATATTCAAAATCTCCTCTCAAGCGTCTCTTCTCCAGGGAAAATAAGGTTAATGTGTGTACCCATTCCTCATACTATAACTGACATCCTTCAGACCCTTATTAGCTTTGTTGCCCCTCTCTGGACTCTCTCCAGTTCCAGCACATCCTTCCTGACATCCTTCCTGAGGACTGGTGACCAAAACTGGACGGCATACTCAAGATGCGGTTGAACCAGAGTTTTGTAACGTGGTAAAATTATAGTTTTATCCCTTGAGCAAATATCCTTTTTAATGTATGCTAATAGTTTGCTGGCTTTGCTTGCTTCAGCTTGGCATTTCATGCTATTGCTGAGTCTGTCATCTACTAAGACTCCCAGTAGTACCTTTTCCATCCTTGATCCCCCAGAGGTTCTCCCCTTAGCGTGTAACATTTATTCATATTTTTAGTTATTACTTTACATTTTCCAAACCTCAGTTACCATGTAGTTGCCCACACCTCTATTTTATCAAGGTCTTCTTGTAAAGTTGCTATATCCTTTTATTCCTAAGCAATACATTAATAAACTCTAGTGGTCAATTGAACCAGTTGACATCTACCCAAAACATCAGTTTTCCTTTTATAGATTATGCAAGTGAAAATATGCCATTCTATGTGTTAATCAAATCCTATTTTACTGCAGGAATCTGATGATGAGGATGGATTGCCTAAGAAGAAGTGGCCAACTGTGGATGCCTCCTATTATGGAGGAAGAGGAGTAGGGGGCATTAAGAGGATGGAGGTAAGTTGTAGAATATTAAGAATCTTTTTTTATTTCTTTATTTATCTTAAGAGAGATTATTTTCACTCATTTATTCAGCGCAACTATTTTCACGAATATTAAGAATAATTTACATGTTCATGGTAAATATGGAGAATGTGCTCCTATTATTGTATCAACTACAACATGTAGCGGTTTTGGCTGAAAACATGAATATTTTATAGTCCGCCAAATGAAAGATGAAATATCCTGCTATTTAGTAGCCCCTTGGCCTTCCCCGGATCCCACAGTGAGGCTGAGTGACATCACTGGCACCTAGGCAAGAGGTTGACAAGCTGTGATCGAAGGTGAGCTACATAGCAGTACATTGTATTTGAATTCTGCTCTGTTCAGTTAAAGCAGTTGTATACTCTCCTATCGTTTTCAGCTAAGGAAGCTGACATCTTAGCCTCTGTTTAATCTGCAACTGCCATGATGCTGCTCATGTGATCCATTATGACACCACCCATTGGATGGTTTGCTAGTTTGGTGGAGAGCACAATCAAGGAGACAGCTAGCATTTCCGGCATGCCGGGAATATTAACTCTTTTTTGACACTATTAAATCGATGGGTAGACACCCGCTTTAAGTCTGCTTTGATAAATTCTCTACAAATTCTTGTAGGGCAACTATTTTACTCTGACCCACTGTCCCGGGATCAATTTGTTACATAATTACCACCAGAAATAATGTTTGTAGTCACTATGCACCTAAACTGGAACACACCCCACTGTAATATTGCAGTACTAATCAGGATCTGCAGTTTTAATTCCCTAGAGCAGTGTTTCTCAACCTTTTTGCCTTGGAGGAACCCTTAGCAATACGTTTGAGATCTTGGGGAACCCCTAAAAAAAATTTTAGATCTACAGCTCACAGAACATTGGATCTGATCGGCAAGCTGTAGCTATAACCACAATTATTGTAGAAATAGATTTATATAATAGAATAAATATTAGAACTAACCGGACAACAACATTATAATGTGAACAAAACTCCCAAATATTGTGGTTCATAAAAAGACAGCAGACTGCAGGAACATTTGGGCCTTGTTCAAAACATACGTGCATACATGCATAATTGATGGAATTGATGGAAAATTGTGCAGATTTGACCTGCATAGAATATTTTGGTCTTGTCCACATCATGTGCAGAGACATGTATTTTCCTAACGTAGGTCTCTGCAAGGACATAAAGAAAACAATTGAAAACAATTGATTTCTATGTGCCCTGCTCACACCTCAAGTCTGGTGTCATTTGAGTATTTTTCTCTGCAGAAAAATACACAACACCAATGTTGTTTTCAGTGTGCACTGACAGTGAGTACTGTCAATGTGCATTGATACCTGGTGCCTCCTCTATAGTTCCAGCTCTTCTGAACCTCTGAGGGTGGTACCAGGAGGAGTGCTGACAGTGGGAGCACATGGCTGAATGTTGCAGGAGGCAAGATCCTGTGTATGCACTGAATGCAGACTGCAGAGGGGGGTGCAGAGAGTGGGGGTACACAGCTGGATCAGGCTGAATGTAGCAGGAGGTGAGATCATAATAGCATTATGTACAATTATGGCATAACTGTAATATAATGTTATTAAAATCCAGATTTGCATCCAAATTGCAGTTTGAATTTACCCCTCCTGTGCACAGGAATTCAAATTCCAATACAGCCATATGCTCCTTTTCTCTGCCCCCCCCCCCCCACCACTGTGTGCAGCACTAATACGTTCAGACAGGATCTCACCTTCTGATCTGCTTCCCGCCATCATTCTCAGCTCTCTTCACAGCTCCCACTCTGTGCTCCAGACTTCATTCTCGGCTCCCTTCATGGCTCCCTGCCTCCACACACAGCCTTCATTCTCAGCTCCCACAGTTTCAGAACTCCCACACTCTGCATTTCTCCTGACTCCACCCTCTGAGTTCTCCGAGCCGGAACTAAAGAGAGAGTATCAATGCGCGCTGACAGTTCTCACTGCCAGCGTGCATTGGGAACACTGGAAACAACATTGGGCGGATGTACATCCGCCACAATGTTAAATTGCGGTGGAACCCCTGGGGACTTCTCCGGTTGAGAATCATTGCCCTAGAGGGTTTACAGTGTAGTGCTTTGCTTGACTGCTTACCGCACTTGTGTGTCCTCTGTTGGGTGGAGGGATCTCTTGCTGGACAGTATAGTTTTGGCAGACTGGCTGAGGCAGCACACTAGGCTCAAAAGGTTGCTTAACCCTAGCTTAAAGGGAATAAAATGTAAAAAGGTTACCCTGCAAAACATGGTGTGTACGATGTCTGCATCTCCTGATATGTGCCATGCTTCTAGTGCACAGTAGTGACTAGGAATGAGCTTTGGGTTCCCAGAGAACCCATCTGGAGTACACAAACTAAGCAAACCATTGCTGCTGTTCACCACCATAGCAACCAACTTCCAGTAATGCACGTCCTGGCCTCTGACCTTAGGTCAGTTAGCTTAGAATGGTTAATAATATAGGCTTTGTTATGTGCTAGCCACTCATAATAAATAGGCAGGCTTTCTAGAAGCCAAATTGACAATCTGCTTAGCTGTGATAGGGAAAGCTTAAGGAGTGTTGCTGATAAACTGCATAGGGATAGATAAGCATAGGCACTGGCTTACTAAAGTAAACCCTTCACTGTATGTCTATTAGGGAGCATCTTTGGGAATTGGGGATGGGAAAGATTTTTACATCTTAACCTCCCTGGCAGTATGATTATGTCAGATTTTTGGTGCTGAAAGCGGTACGATTATTTTGCATGGAAATTTGGCGTTTTATATTGTAGGCCTGTAATTCTTAGGAGAAAATCCCTTAACTCTGTCCAAACAAGAGTCTAGTAGACATCCTGGGTATGATAAAATTTGAAACATGAAATCATAAATTATAATATAATAAACTAAAAATAATTATCAAAAATAATAATGCAAATGTATTCAATAATGTAATCAAATCAAAACCACTAAAATTTGCTCATTTGCAGAATTGTCGCTGTTGTCACTTTCAGTTTCTGATCATAAATTTCCCCAAAAATCAGTATCACTCAATTCTGCAAACGATTCCTTTTTACTATCGCTGTTTTCTAGCTGATCAAAAACCTCTTTTGATGTAAAGGGACGCTTTTTGGTTACTATGGACATTCTCAAGTTTCCAGGCAGAAAGAATGACATATATGATATAAAAGTGCATGCAGGGCACTGGGCAAACCACTAGGGACAAAGGGGATGTGAAATGACTTCATACAGTAATGTAAACTGTAAGATTACAGTTCACTGTATGTATGCTGTGTGTTTCGCTATTTGAATTTGCTGCCAGGTTCTGCCCCAGTCAAAGCATCTGATGTAAGGGGGAGGTCTGTGTGGACTCTGATGTAAGGGGGAGGTCTGTGTGGACTCTGATGTAAGGGGGGGTCTGTGCAGACTCTGATGTAAGGGGGGGG
>BLSH010200684.1:863344-874939 GCA_018402905.1 Glandirana rugosa | reverse complement strand
CGTACCTACCACTTGTACCGACCCACCCACTCGTACCTACCTACCGACCCACTCGTGCCGACCCACCCACTCGTACCTACCTACCGATCCACTCATGCCGACCCACCCACTCGTACCTACCTACCTACCCACTCGTACCTACCTACCTACCCACTCGTACTTACCTACCAACTCGTACCTTACCCACTCGTACCCACCTACCTACTCGTACCCAGCCGTACTCACCTAGCCATCCATCCATGCTCACCCACCCAGCCGTGCTCACCCAGCCATCCATCCATGCTCACCCACCCAGCCATGTTCACCATCCATGCTCACCCACTCAGCCGTGCTCACCCAGCCATCCATCCATGCTCACCCACCCAGCTGTGCTCGCCTAGCCATCCATCCATTCATGCTCACCCAGCCATCCATCCATGCTCACTCACCCAGCCATGCTCACCCATCCATCCATGCTCACCCACCCATCCGTGTTCACCCACCCATCCATGCTCAGTCATCCCCATCCGTGCTTAGTCATCCCCATCCATGCTCAATCATCCCCATCCGTGGCTCATCCATCCCCATCTGTGGCTCATCCATCCCCCCATACCACATCAGTTCTCATCCGTGACACATCCATGCCACTACAGTGCCCATCCGTGCCACTACAGTGCCCATCTGTGCCACTACAGTCCCCATTCGTGCCACTACAGTGCCCAATCTTGCCACTACAGTGCCCACCCGTGCCACTACAGTGCCCATCCATGCCACTACAGTGCCCACCCATGCCACTACACTGCTTATCTGTGCCACTACCCTGCCCATCTGTGCCACTACTGTGCCTATCCATGCAACCACAGTGCCTCACAATAGTGTAAAAGGTAGTCAAATTAGATTTGAAATGTATGCCCCTAGAACACCTGACTACAGGTTATATTTCTTGGGCAGTCCAATAATTATTTAAACATCAAGTAGTTGGAGTTAGTCTATCCCCACCCCAGGTATTTGAAAAGAAACAAGGGAAAAAAACCCCTGAATGGGACTTTGATCGGGAGGACCAACTCAACAAGAAAGAGAGGGTGTACATATATAAAACATGATCGACATTTTATTGGTACAGTTAAAAATAATAATGATTTACAAAAACACACAATAAATCAAGCAGAGATTGGACACATGTACATTGTAGCATGAGAGCACAAAAAAGTGTCCCCTGTATAATCATGAGACAATATACGATAAGGACAAAGATAAAATGGATCACTGATCTGCCACACGAAAGGGGGCAGAAGAAGACCCAAAGCGTTTCGATGTTTACTAGTAGATATCTTCCTCAGGGGTAAGTGGTAAATCAATCATCTAAATAGACAAAAAGAAAAAGAATACAATATATAAATCATAAAGGTATTTACATCAAACCATATTATATTGTCCCAAAAACTTTATGGTATGGAATACTGACCCAAAATAACAGGATACTTAATGTATTTGATAAAGTGATCAAGAGACATCAACCTGGATAGGAGATATTTCATAGATCTAAAAGTTGCAGAATTTACATTTGGTCAATGGCTGATGCATCAAGAGAGAAAGAAAAAAAAAAAAAGAAGGGGGGGATAGAGGACAATGACTCACCAGAAAGACAATGTATCGCAAATCGAAGCCGGTTGCACAAGCAGTGGCTGTCAAAGTATCTGGAGAATAGTAATAATAGATAAGTATGTTCCAGTGGCAGAAAAATAGCATATGCCAATGTGCCCTGATACATAGCAACCTAGATACATACCAGGATGATAGAGGTAGAGCAGGGACTGAGCCAGTGGAATATATACAAATGGTGTACTTAGACAATGGAATAAGCGGATATCCGGTACGTAGAAGGGAAAGAATGATGATCTGTATGTTAGTATAAATAACATGATGAGAGCCTGCCCGCATAAATATGTCGAAACACTGGCATCCCTACATGGTTTAAAAAAGGGGGTTTACCTGTAAGACAAGCAGGCAATCGATAGATTATGTCTCAAAATGTCTATGCTTGGGTCACCCCAAAGGGGACACCACGCCGGGGTACCGCAACCAGACCCGCCCCAAGTGGGAGAAAAAGGTGGAATATCTACAACAGATAAAGGCAAACATTAAAATTAAAAAGGTGTACGCATTAGCCCCGCCTGCCAAACTGGATACAACCTAATACTGTCAGTCTCCAGGGCATATGGGCCCCAAACACTTGAACCAGCCGCAACCCAGTATCACACTAAAACAGTGAAAGCCATGGTCTTACCTTGGAAACGGTACCGGTGTCTACAGCCGTCCTGGGAGCCACCAATACGCTCAGCCCTGGGAGGATAGCGAGTGCTGGGCACCCACTAAATACCCTCCAGGAAGTGCCAATCTACCAATCCAAGAATGGATTGGTATGTGCTTGCAGGTGGCGCTCATTACAAAATGGCACCAAAATTTACCTGGAAAGGCGAGTGTCATAGGAAGGTGAATGTGGGACGCCGCTGCTGTCTGCAACAAACAGCTACGGAAATCACCACTGACTGGGGCGGCCGGTGTGACGCCAGAGCGTCAACCACGCAGGCATCTAAGAGCCGGAACATCCTGCTAATGCAATGATCTACACCAACAAGAGCCACCCGGCTCATTGAGAATTGCACAAAGGCATCCTCTTATAAAAATAAGAGGAATACAGCGCCATCTGTAGGACAAAAGGGCAAGGACTGTTGAAAAAAGAAAAGAAAAAGAAGAACCACCCGGCTCGTTGAAAGTGGCACAACAGCATCCTCCTATGAAAATAAGAAAAATACAGTGCCAACTAGAGGACAAGAGGGCAAGGACTGATAAAAAAAAATGCACCGTTGATGCATGTGCCAAAAGGTGACTAGATAGCAACAAATAAGTTAGGAAAGTAGTGATCAATTCCATGAAATACAGCATACCCGCATCACTTATTACTGTTTAATGAACAACCTTGATGCTTGGGGAACTTGACATACAAAACTTTCATCCATGTAGAAAAGGAAAGGAAGAAAAGTTAATAATAGATAAGTTCCTGACAAATTCAATGGAATTTGGTCCATTGGGGTATATGGAGAGAATGGGTGTAGCCAAACGAGGGCAAATAAATGGTATCTATGTATTAGTCCAACTCGGGGCCACCAGATGAAAAACCTTCTAGAGTTTATACGAGATGGCCTCAATGAGGCCAGGATACATTGTGGCCCGCAGATGGAAAATCCATCTCTGTTCTTTCTGTAGCAGAATTTTATTGAAGTCCCCCCCTCTGTCTCCCATATGGACTCTATCTAAGATCAAAAAAGATAATTTGGGAAAAAGACCCTACATGTCTCCCGAGGGGTAATTCACTAATACATTTTTTCATGGTAAGGATATGTCTATGTGCACGTATCCGGAAGTTATTGATGGTCTTACTGACATAAAACGCTGCGCACTCGCATTAAGGTACACCACCCCCTTTGTGTTACAATTGGCGAAATGCTTAGGTCTGTACGGTTCGCCATTTGGTAGAAGGGTAGAATGGGTATCAATAAATCAACAAAAATGACAGCCCCCACATTTAAAAGTCCCAAATCTTTTGCATGGGTCCTTTTTGCCCCCAATTTTAAATTCACTACAAGTAAGGGTATCTTTTAAAGATCTTTCTCTCCTGAATAGAGTTGAGCGAACCTGGACTGTAAAGTTCGGGTCCGTACCGAACTTTGGGGTGTCCGGGACCCGGACCCGGACTTTTCAAAAGAAGTCCGTGTTCGGGGTTCTGGTAATTTTAAAAAAAGTTCTGAAAATTGCTGTAAAAAAGTCCAGGAAGGTCCTGGAGGTCTGCAAAAGGAAGGACAATGGGGTAAGGGTGGGACAAGTGCCCTACAAAGAAATGGGGACAGGGAAATAATTTTAAATATTAAAAAAAAAATAAAAACCTAAAAAAAAGCAAAAATGGAGGTGGATGTGGACCATCTTCAAACTGGGTCTGAAAAGTATTAATTAACGGTAGAAGCCATATAACTGTTCTAAATTCATCTTCAAACTGTGTCAAAAAAGTATAAATAAACCGGGAGAACCCATATCACTGTTCTGCAAACATCTGGAAAATGTGTGTGTCACTTTAAATGAAACCGGGAATAACTGAACATCTGTTCTGCAAACATCTGGAAAGTCTGTGTGTCACTTTAAATGAAACCGGGAATAAGTGAACATCTGTTCTGCAAACATCTGGAAAGTCTGTGTGTCACTTTAGCAGAAACCGGGAATAACTGAACATCTGTTCTTTACACAGCTGGAAAGTCTGTGTGTCACTTTAAATGAAACCGGGAATAACTGAACATCTGTTCTGCAAACATCTGGAAAGTCTGTGTGTCACTTTAACAGAAACCGGGAATAACTGAACATCTGTTCTGCAAAAATCTGGAAGCTGTGTGTGAAACTCAGCATAGAGAAGAACAGGTGTATGGTTTCGCTCTGCTATATTTTCACACACATTTTGCAGATGTCTGCAGAACAGTGATATCATATCACTGTTCTGCAAACATCTGGAAAGTGTGTGTGAAATTATAGCAGAGCGAAACCATATCCCTGTTCTTCTCTATGCTGTAGTTTCACACACACTTTCCAGATGTTTGCAGAACAGTGATATGATATCACTGTTCTGCAAACATCTGCAAAATGTGTGTGAAAATATAGCAGAGCGAAACCATATACCTGTTCTTCTCTATGCTGTACTTTCACACACAGCTTCCAGATGTTTGCAGAACAGATGTTCAGTTATTCCCAGTTTCTGTTAAAGTGACACACAGACTTTCCAGATGTTTGCAGAACAGATGTTCACTTATTCCCGGTTTCATTTAAAGGGACACACAGACTTTCCAGATGTTTGCAGAACAGATGTTCACTTATTCCCGGTTTCATTTAAAGTGACACACAGACTTTCCAGATGTTTGCAGAACAGTAGTTCAGTTAGTCCTGGTTTTATTTAAAGTGACACACACAGTTTCCAGATGTTTGCAGAACAGTAGTATGGTTTCTCCCTGTTTTAGTTAAAGTGTTACACAGAGTTTCCAGATGTCTGCAGAACAGTAGTTCAGTTAGTCCCGGCTTTATTTAAAGTGACACACACAGTTTCCAGATGTTTGCAGAACAGTGATATGGGATCTCCCGGCTTATTTATACTTTTTTGAAATCGTTTGAAGATGATTTTAGAACAGTTATATGGCTTCTACCGTTAATTAATACTTTTCAGACCCAGTTTGAAGATGGTCCACATCCACCTCCATTTTTGATTTTTTTATGTTTTTATTTTTTTTTTAAATGCTTTTAGTTATTTCCCTGTCCCCATTTCTTTGTAGTGCACTTGCCCTACCCTTACCCCCATGTCCTTCCTTTTGCAGACCTCTAGGACTTTCCAGGGCTTTCTTACAGCCATTTTTGTGCCTAAAAGTTCGGGTCCCCATTGATTTCAATGGGGTTCGGGGTCCGGGACAAAGTTCGGGTTCTGTCCGGACCCCGAACCCGGACTTTGTCCCAAAGTTCGGCCGAACCAGCAGAACCCGGACTTCTAGAAGTTCACTCAACTCTACTCCTGAACGTAAAGGCAGGATTTTCTGGAATGAAAGAACCTATAATGGGATCTGAACGTAACAAGTACCAGTGTTTTTGAACAATCCTTCTGATTTTGTCGTGTTGTCTGGAGTATCTTGTTATGATCCGAAATGGATCAGTGTCCTGGCGTTTAGATTTTGCATTGTATAGCAGGTCATGTCTATTCCCCGCATATGCCTTTTTGAAGGTCTTCTTGAGGTAAGTATTTGAGTACCCCCGGGATCTGAGTCTATCTCTGAGCAAACCAGCCTCGCTTTTAAAGGTTTTATCATCTGAACAATTTCTGCGTAGCCTCAAGTATTGGCTATACAGAATTGAACGAAGCAGGGGCTGAGGATGGAAACTCTCTGCGTGTAGCAAGGAATTGCCAGCTGTGAGTTTTCGATAACGGCTATTGGTGAGAAGGCCATCTTCTCCCTTTTGGATGCTAACATCCAAAAAGGTGAACCTTTTAGAGTCATAGCACATGGTGAATCTGAGGTTAAACGTGTTTTCATTTAGGGCACACAGGAGGATTCAAGACTCTCGATCGGTCCATCCCACACGACAAAGATATCATCAATATATCTGTACCAAAGGACCACGTGACTCAGGAATGGAGACACCATGGCCGGTTGGTACAGAGAAAGTTCCCACTCCCCCACGTACAGATTGGCGTAGGATGGGGCACAGCATGTCCCCATTGCTACGCCCTGCACCTGGAGGTAGTGGGACCCATTGAAAAGGAAAAAATTGTGATTGAGCACAAAATCAAGTGCTTCCATCAGAAAATTGACCTGTTTGCGTTCAAAGCGACTGTTTTGTAGTAGCACCCGTTTAATGCTGGCCATACCCTTTTCGTCTGGGATAGAGCTGTATAGAGCCTCCACATCGATGGTGACCATGACCGACGCGGGAGGAATACACAGCCCGTCAATATTGCGCAAAAAGTGTAGTGTCTTGTATGTAGCTAGGCAAATTGACAACAAAGGGGCGTAGCAACTGGTTGATCCACTTGCTGAGATTTTCAGTAAGCGATCCGTTACCCGAGACAATGGGTCTGCCCGTGGGGTGATGAAAGTTTTTATGTAGCTTTACGGGTCTGTTTGGGTTTCTTGGAGGAGCCCTTGACGGTGCTCCCTGCATGTTGGGCCTCTGTATGTGGTCAGGCTGTGTAAAAGTGTCACACATGTGGTATCGCCATACTCGGGAGAAGTAGCAGAATATATTTTGGGGTGTCATTTTTGCTAGGTACATGTTGTGTGTTAGAAATATTGTATAATATTGTATAAATGGACAACTTTGTGTAAAAAATAAAAATGCATTTTCATTTTCTTTCCACATTTTCCAAAAACTTTTGGAAAAAATGACATGTTCAAAAGACTCATTATGCCTCCTAGAATATACATTGGGGTGTTTGTTTTCCAAAATGGGGTCATTTTTTGGGCGTTTCCATTGTCCTGGTTCTCCAGGACCTTCAAAAGTGCAAGAAGTAGTCAAGAAATTATATGTGTAATTTATGCTCCTAGATCGCCTGATGGTGCTCCCTGCATGTTGGGCTTCTGTATGGGGCCAGGCTGTGTAAAAGACTCACACATGTGGTATCGCCATACTCAGGAGGAGTAGTAGAATGTGTTTTGGGGTGTAATTTGTGGTATACATATGCTGGGTGTGAGAAATAACCTGTTAACATATGACAATTTTGTGATAAAAAAAAATCTTCATTTTGCAAAGAATTGTGGAATGTCTACTTTCCAAAAAGGGGTAATTTGGGGGGTATTTGTACTTTCCTGGATTGTTAGAGTCTCAAGAAATGAGATAGGCCGTCAGTACATCAGGTGTGATCAATATTCAGTGATTGGCACCATAGCTTGTAGACTCTATAACCTTCACAAAGACCAAATAATATACACTAATTTGTTTTGTTTTTTTTTACCAAAGATATGTAGCAGTATACATTTTGGCCAAAATGTATGAAGAAAATTACTAATTTGCAAAATTTTATAACAGAAACAAAGAAAAATTCTTTTTTTTTCAAAATTTTCGGTCTTTTTTTAATTATAGCGCAAAAAAGAAAACACCCAGCTGTGATTAAATACTACCAAAGGAAAGCTCTATTTGTGTGAAAAAAAGGACGCACATTTCATGTGGGTACAGTGTTGCATGACTGAGTAATTGTCATTCAAAATGTGAGAGCACTGAAAGCTGAAAATTGGTCTCGTTAGGAAGGGGGTTTAAGTGCCCAGTGGTCAAGTGGTTAAACCAGACAGCACTATGCAACCGGTGCTGTCCATTCTACAGCGTGTCTGTGTTCTTGAAGTGCCTGTTACCCATTTACCTGTGACCTGTTTCCTGTGATCCGGCTTTCCCCGACTCTGATTGAACTCTGCCTGCACCGACCTCCAGCTTGCCCACGACTATTCTTCTCCCTGACCCTTTGGTACCTTGCCGCCATCCTGTTGATGAACTCTGCCTGTACCTGATAACTCTCCTGCCTGCACTCTCTGTACCGTATTGCCCGCCTGTTGCCAACCCTGCTTACATCACCACGCTACTTACCGCATGAGCCACCAAAGGACTTCTCACAGCTCCAGCAGTAATCCAGTGCAGCCCTCATGCCCCCTGTGCTCTAGAACTCCCTGTCTGCTCTACCAGGGGTTCCAGAACCAGGGTCGTAAGAGTGGTTGCTCCCTGCATAAGACAGGCTTCACCACCAGGTGCGTGACAGAAATGGACAGCCATGACCGAGTCTGCGCAGTGAGCTCACTCTTCTATGGACGATCTGTGTCCTCACTGGTCTCACACAAGCAGTAAAAAACCTGCAAGAATGATATACCCCGTTGGAAGAGCGGGTACAGGAACTCTCAGCACCTATAGCCCCAGGGGCTTGTCAATCCGCAGCCTGCACCCCTAAAGATGAGCTGACCTGAGTGGGGGTACCCTAAACCTTTGATGCACTCATCAACCTGGCCATCCAAATTGACTTGTGTCTCCAGGAACGCTGCGCCGAAAGATCTTCGGGACCCCTGCGTCCCACTTGGATGCTCCCACGGGTTCCCAGCTACCCGAATCCTGCTCCCTTCGCTCCAGTTCCCATCCTCCTCCTCCTCTCCCCGGACCTCTCTGAACCTATGCAAATAGGGCTCCTATGTCTGTCTCTCACCACTGAAGAAAGACAACAATGCTTCTCCCAGAACTTGTGCCTCTATTGTGAGGAACCGATACACGTAGTCAGAGTTTGCCCCGCAAAGCGCGGTAATTGTCCTCCTATTACCAGGGTTAAAATGCCTATCATGTAGGGTCATGCTCCTCACCTTGTACTTTCCCTCTCACTGCAGCTTCCCAGAGGGAATATCAGGGTCCCAGCAATCATTGACTCCGATGCTTGCAGTTGCTTCGTGTATCAAGCCTTTGCAGCACTGCACCAAATCCCTTTGCAACCAAAGACCCACAAAATGATCATCCGCCTGGCCGACGGATCCATCATTAAGTCCGGGACAGTCATTCACGAGACCACCTCACGAGATGTTAACTGGGATAAAATTCTAGGAACAATGAATATGGAGGAAAAATGGGAGTGCTTCAAGAACATACTAAACAAAGGTGTTAGCCAGTGTATTCCAACAGGAAATACATTTAAAGAGCTAACCAAAGACCAGGATGGCTTAACTCCGACATAAAGGCACACATAAAAGCAAGAAAGAAGGCCTTCAAAAAATACAAGGAGGAGGGATCTCAGTCAGATTTTCAGAACTACAAAACATGCAATAAGGAATGAAAAGGTGCAATCAGAGCAGCTAAGATAGAACATGAAAGACACATAGCTGATGAGAGTAAAATAAATCCCAATAATTTTTTTAAGTATATAAACAGCAAGAGAGGGAGGTCAGATCATATTGGCCCCATAAAGAATGATGAAGGAATTCTGGTTACAGAGGATGGAGAAATGGCAAAGGTGTTAAACTCATTTTTCTCCTCAGTATTCACAAAGGAAATGGGGCGCTCAATTATTCAAAACAACAATGCTGGTCCTCATGACACATCACAGGAAGCACCCTTATGACTGACTGAGGATGAAATCAGGAATAAGCTTGAAAAACTGAACACCAATAAGCCCAGATGGCTTACACCCAAGGGTCCTTAAGGAACTTAGACCTTTGTACCAAATCTTTAAGAGCAGTTTTCTTACTGGTATGATATCAGCTGACTGGAGGAAAGCCAATGTAGTACCAATATATAAAAAAGGACCAAGATATGTCCCTGGGAACTACAGACAAGTTAGCTTAACGTCAATAATTTGCAAGCTCTTGGAGGGAATAATAAGGGATTATATACATGATTATTGTAACGAGAATGGTACCATCAGTAATCAGTAATCAACATGGTTTCATGAAAAATCGTTCTTGCCAAACCAATCTATTAACCTTCTATGAGGAGGTGAGCTGCCATCTAGATAAAGGAAGGCCTGTAGACGTGGCGTATCTGGATTTTGCAAAAGCATTTGATACAGTTCCCCATAAATATTTACTGTACAAACTAAGATCCCTCAACATGGATCAAAGGGTGAGTAACTGGATTGAAAACTGGCTGCAGGGGAGATTCCAGAGGGTGGTGATAAATGGGGAATATTCAGAATGATCTGGTGTAGAAAGTGGGGTTCCCCAAGGTTCTGTCCTGGGACCAATCCTATTCAATTTATTCATAAATGATTTGGAGGATGGGGTGAAGAGCTCAATCTCAATATTTGCGGATGATACCAAGCTAAGCAGGGCAATAAATTCTCCACAGGATGTGGTAACCTTGCAAGAAGATCTGAATAAATTAATGGGGTGGGCAGACAAGTGGCAAATGAGATTTAACGTAGAAAAATGTAAGATAATGCATTTGGGTACCAAGAACAAGAAAGCAAACTACTCACTAGGGGGAGAGCTTCTGGGGGAATTTAGGATGGAAAAAGACCTAGGGGTCCTAGTAGAGAACAGGCTCAGCAGTGGCATGCAATGCCAATTTGCTGCAAGCAAAGCTAACAAAGTGTTGGCATGCATCAAGAAAGGGATTAACTTCAGGGATAAATCAATAATTCTCCCACTATACAAGTCTCTGGTGAGGCCACACCTGGAGTATGCCATCCAGTTCTGGGCACCAGTCCTCAGGAAGGATGTCCTGGTATTGGAAAGGGTTCAGAGAAGGGCCACAAAGCTAATTAAGGGATTGGAGGACCTCAGTTATGAGGAAAGATTACAAGCACTGAACTTATTCTCTCTGGAGAAGAGACGCTTGATAGGGGATATGATTTCAATGTACAAATACTGTACTGGTGACCCCACTATAGGGACAAAATATTCAGCGCAAGGGAGTACACAAAGACACGCGGCCATTCACTAAGAATAGAAGAAAGGCGGTTTAACCTGAAAATGCGTAGAGGTTTCTTTACGGTTAGAGCAGTGAGGATGTGGAATTCTCTTCCACAAGCAGTAGTTTCTGCTGGTAGTATAGATCATTTCAAAAAAACTACTAGATGCACACCTAAGGGACCACAGCATTGAGGGATATACAATGTAATACTGACATAAAAGCACACACATAGGTTGGACTTGTGTCTTTTTTCAACCTCGCTGACTGTGTAACTATGTAACCACCCCTCTACCTACCAAGACACCAGATGGCCACTAGGAACTTTTGGATGTCATTGCATCCCCTCTCTTCCCCATAATCTTAGGCCTACCCTGGCTTTGGCTCACAGTCCCAGTATTGACTGGTCCACAGGGGCCATCAAATTCAGTTCTTCCTATTGCCTCCAGCATTGCCTGAAACAAGGGGAAAATGCAGCACCCGCATTGCTTTGTTTGGATTCCCTGACTCCTGCTTGTCTGTTCCATCCGCCTACCACAACTTCCTAAATGTCTTCAACAAGAAAGGAGCTGAAAAACTGCCACCTCATATGCCCTATGACTGCCCCATCGAACTTCCTGGGGCAGAAGTACCTTTGGGAAGGATCTACCCACTATCAGAACCTGA
>BLSH010200684.1:852586-863334 GCA_018402905.1 Glandirana rugosa | reverse complement strand
GATGACGAACACCTTCTCTTAAGGTGTAGGAGTGACGAGATTGGCATTTCTTTGGAGATGCGTAAAAGTCCAATTTGGCGGAAAGAAGATAAGAATCACTTACCGGCGCACAGAAACACATGAGGGAACGCGACTAGGGGATATGATTTCAATGTACAAATACTGTACTGGTGACCCCACTATAGGGACAAAATATTCAGCGCAAGGGAGTACACAAAGACACGCGGCCATTCACTAAGAATAGAAGAAAGGCGGTTTAACCTGAAAATGCGTAGAGGTTTCTTTACGGTTAGAGCAGTGAGGATGTGGAATTCTCTTCCACAAGCAGTAGTTTCTGCTGGTAGTATAGATCATTTCAAAAAAACTACTAGATGCACACCTAAGGGACCACAGCATTGAGGGATATACAATGCAATACTGACATAAAAGCACACACATAGGTTGGACTTGTGTCTTTTTTCAACCTCGCTGACTATGTAACTATGTAACCACCCCTCTACCTACCAAGACACCAGATGGCCACTAGGAACTTTTGGATGTCATTGCATCCCCTCTCTTCCCCATAATCTTAGGCCTACCCTGGCTTTGGCTCACAGTCCCAGTATTGACTGGTCCACAGGGGCCATCAAATTCAGTTCTTCCTATTGCCTCCAGCATTGCCTGAAACAAGGGGAAAATGCAGCACCCGCATTGCTTTGTTTGGATTCCCTGACTCCTGCTTGTCTGTTCCATCCGCCTACCACAACTTCCTAAATGTCTTCAACAAGAAAGGAGCTGAAAAACTGCCACCTCATATGCCCTATGACTGCCCCATCGAACTTCCTGGGGCAGAAGTACCTTTGGGAAGGATCTACCCACTATCAGAACCTGAACTAGAGGCCCTCAAGGCCTATCTTGATGACAACCTTGAAAAGGGGTTCATCCGACCCCCATGTCTCCTGCAGGAGCTGGAATTTTCTTTGTCGAAAAAAAGGACCACTCTTTACAGCCATGCATTGACTACAGGGAACTCAACCGAATTACGGTTAAGAACCGATATCCCCTGCCTCTAGTCCTGGAGTTATTCCAAAGAATGGGGTTGGCAACCATATTCACCAAACTTGATCTTTTCGCGGGGCTTACAATCTCTCCACCTCAGAGAAGGCGAAGAATGGAAAACAGAATTCCGCACTCACTTCAGACACTATGAGTATTTAGTAAAGTTGAGCGGACACCTGGATGTTCGGGTTCGGTATCGAACTTGACCCGAACTTTACCCCGGACCCCAAACCCCATTGAAGTCATTGGGGACCCAAACTTTTTGGGGCAAAAATGGCTGTAAAAAAGTCCTGGCAAGTGCTAGAGGGCTACAAAAGAAAGTAAAATGGGGGTAAGAGTAGGACAAGTGCTCTACAAAAAAATGGGGATAGGGAAAATAACTTAAAATCAAATAAAAAAATAAAAATGGGAAGGGGAGGTGGATGTGGAGTAGGAGCCTAGAGGTTGACTAGGCTGTGACCGTGGCAGTGTAGGTGATGATTTTAGAACAATAATCTGTTCCTTAGAGCAACAGCAGGAACCTGACCCTATAGGAGTAGGCGATGATTTTAGAACAATAATCTGTCCCTTACAGCACCAGCAGGAACCTGACCCTATAGGAGTAGGCGATGATTTTAGAACAATAATCTGTCCCTTACAGCAACAGCAGGAACCTGACCCTATAGAAGTAGGCGATGATTATAGAACAATAATCAGTCCCTTACAGCAACAGCAGGAACCTGACCCTATAGGAGTAGGCGATGATTTTAGAACAATAATCTGTCCCTGATGAGGGTAGCACTACACCAGCTTATTAGTACTCATGTTCAGAAGATCCCCAGCTTATTAGTACCCTCATTCAATGGATTCCCTGCTCAGTAATACCCCAGCTCTGCTGATGCCTCACTCGGTAGTACCTACATCTTTGCTGATCCCCCGCTCAGTAGTAACCCCCAGCTCTGCTAATCCCCCCGCTCAGTAGTAACCCCCAGCTCTGCCAATCCCCCCGGTCAGTAGTAACCCCCAGCTCTGCTGATCCCCCACACAGTAGTATACCTCAGCTCTGCTGATCCTCTGGTTTTCTGAGTCTCCTCTCTCTTCAGATTCCACTCATCTCCTACTATATTGCTCCCATACTGTGCACCACATGTGACATCTGCTAGTTTCTCCTGCTCTGGTCCCCCAGTTCTGGTGTTCTTCTGCCACTTAGTCATCTCTCTCCAGTCCCTGTTCAACACATGCTGTTTGCTAGGTGCTATGCTCCATTCCAGACCTTGATCACCTACCTGCTGCTCTACGCTGCACACCAGATGTGATGTCTGCACCAGATACTTCCAGAAAATATACACATGAACTGGAAGTGCCTGCTGATGACATTTTTTGATTCACTTGTTTGTTTCTCCATGCATCCTGGGATATGTAATATCTACAATACATCCAAAACAAACCAAATCTAACCATGAATAAAAGCCCCCAAAAGCTGCAGGTGCTTTTGAGGCACTTTGAAGCACCAAGAAAGCCCCATGGGGTGTACTTTTTGATGCAAAGCAAATACAACAGTGTGGACAGGACTGTAAAGTAACCATTTTATTTAGTCACAGGTGCTTTGATTGGCATCCAGAGTGCTTTAAAAAAATGTGTGTCAAATGCCACATTTTGAAGCAAATGTAAATGAGCCCCAAGGGTAAACTCCTGTTTTCCCTGTGCATTGCAGTGGAAACTTATCCAATTCTTCCAGGGACAGAATGATGTCTTGCCACCCCATATAAAAGGTAGCTAAGTTCAATGTATCTACATTGATCTAAAATGTTGTTTTACATGTGAATAGAGGAAACTGATATTTCTCTAATTGTACCTGGAAATATATTTATGTGTAGATTTATGCATATTGGAACTGAGTTTAGAATATTTTCTGGAGCACATCTTCTTGGGATTTCATAAGCTTTGAAAAGTGGCATATAAATTTAATAGGTTCCACTGGGAAAGACAGCCACTTTGAGAATTATTAGCAGACATGGCAATGCCATTGATGTTTTTATTTTGTTAATATGCAGCTTTACAAGAATAAAATCAAAGAGAGTCTAGACTTTTAAGTGAGACAGAACTGTAATTCTGTTGCTTTAAAAGCTTGTTGATGCACAGCAGAAGAAGCAGAAGCAAAATAATAATAAAGAAAAGAAGGTGATTTTCTTATATTGAATACATTTGTATATGTGTACCTATTCTACAGTATCTCACAAACGTGAGTACACCCCTCACAATTTTGCAAATATTTTATTATATCTTTTCATGTGACAACACTGAAGAAATTACACTTTGCTACAATGTAAAGTAGTGAATGTACAGCTTGTATAACAGTGTAAATTTGCTGTCTCCTCAAAATAACTCAACACAGACATTAATGTCTAAACTGCTGGCAACAAAAGTGAGTACACCCCTAAGTAAAAATGTCCCAATTGGGCCCAATTAGCCATTTTCCCTCCCCGGCATCATGTGACTCATTAGTGTTACAAGGTCTCAGGTGTGAATGGGGAGCAGGTGTGTTAATTTTGGTGTTATCGCTCTCACTCTCTCATACTGGTCACTGGAAGTTCAACATGTCACCTCATGGCAAAGAACTCTCTGAGGATCTGAAATAAACAATTTTTGCTCTATATAAAGATGGCCTAGGCTATAAGAACATTGGCAAGACCCTGAAATTGAGCTGCAGAACGTTGGCCAAAACCATACAGTGGTTTAACAGGACAGGTTCCACTCAGAACAGGCCTTACATGGGACCATAGAAGTTGAGTGCACGTGCTCAGCATCATATCCAGCGGTTGTCTTTGGGAAATAGACGTATGAGTGCTGTCAGCATTGCTGCAGAGGTTGAAGGGGTGGGGGGTCAGCTTGCCAGTGCTCAGACCATACGTCACACACTGCATCAAAGTGGTCTGCATGGCTGTCGTCCCAGAAGGAAGCCTCTTCTAAAGATGATGCACAAGAAAGTCCGCAAACAGTTTGCTGAAGACAAGCAGTCTAAGGACATGGATTACTGGAACCATGTCCTGTGGTCTGATGAGACCAAGATAAACTTATTTGGTTCAGATGGTGTCAAGCGTGTGTGGCGGCAACCAGGTGAGGAGTAAAAAAAAAGTGTGTCTTGCCTACAGTCAAGCATGGTGGTGGGAGTGTCATGGTCTGGGGCTGCATGAGTGCTTCCAGCACTGGGGAGCTACAGCTCATTGAGGGAAGCATGAATGCCAACATGTACTGTGACATACTGAAGCAGAGCATGATCCCCTCCCTTCGGAGACTGGGCCGCAGGGCAGTATTCCAACATGATGGCAACCCCAAACACACCTTCAATATGACACTGCCTTGCTAAAAAAGCTGAGGGTAAAGGTGGAGGACTGGCCAAGCATGTCTCCAGACCTAAACCCAATTGAGAATCTGTGGGGCATCCTCAAACGGAGGGTGGAGGAGCACAAGGTCTCTAACATCCACCAGCTCAGTGATGTCGTCATGGAAAAGTGGAAAAAGGAAAGGACAGGTCTGGTGCTGCACCGTAACACACCTCCATCCCTAAAATTACGCAAGAAAGAGAAACACTCCTTTACATCCCCACACACTAGATTCCGGGACATATTTGATCCTATATCTTAGGTGTCTCACTGTATTATTTACACATCATTTTTTATACTTTTTCAGCACTTTTTCTTGCTATTCACAGCACCCTTTTCCTACCTAATTACCCATCATGTTGAGAGATAACTCTGCTATCGACTGATTTATCATTACTTTGAGTCTAACATGTAACTTCTTGTGCACCCTGGGAGCTGGATGGAGAGAATGTGGGGGCACTGGATCAGTCTGTCATCCGTGGACCATTGGTGGAAAGTCCAAAATGTATATTAAGGTCTCAGAAGGTAAAATGCTGGCTTTAGATGGCTGCAGACTTTAAAAAGAGTTAGAAGGAACTCTGTGTGTACATAGAACAGAAAAAGAGCAGCACCAATCTAAGTGCAGCAGTATAAAAACATCTTTATTAAAAAGACAAATGGCAACTCACAAGATAAAAGCTTTGTCAGCGCATGTGTGGCAATAGGCCTCATGTAGAGGTTCATCCACTCCTTCAGAAGGACGGGCTGCAGACAGGGAACACTGGTGGCCACTGGTACTGGCTGAGCTGGTGGCTTCCAGCACTTCCAGAGACTGAGATGGGGCTCAGGAACCGCCGCTGACGTCATTACCGGGTGCAGGGTGGAGTGGGCGGTGCTCGCGTTCGGAGCATTCGTGCTTATTCCTCAGGCAATAGGGGACAGCCATGTTTGTGGTGACTTTTTATCTGTTAGGGATTGGCGGGTCGGGCAGTGCTAAAGTCTCTGCCCGCCCTGGTGTCATGTTCCCAGGATATGTGGGGATGTTTGGAAAGCAACTGAGTTCTTTATGTGTCGTATGAGCGGCACAGTGGTGTAGTAGTGGTTAACACTTTTGCCTAGAAGCAAAAGGGTCACTAGTTCGAATCCTGACCACGGCAACACCTGCTTGGAGTTTGCATGTACTCAAACTGACTGCAAGGGGCACTTCAGGGCAAGTTGAGGGAAAAAAAAGGATGAAAAAAGAAACTGAGCGTGAAAAGAGAAAAATGAAATTCTGAAATGAAAAACTGGGTAGTTGTCATAATTTTATGGTATGCGGTGCAGAAATTAGAGTAGGGAATTCATCTCCACTTCTTCATTCAGTCCCACTGGTGCCAAGACATCCAATCGGTATATCCAGTAGGATTCTTGGGCACACAGGGGTCTGAACTGTTTGGCTGCTGGAAGGGTGTTGGAGATGGCCTCAACTACCCAGACTCTGAGGCCCTGGGAGGAATGTTCATGATGAGTGAGAAAATGTTTGTGGACACTATGCTGGTCAGAACCGGCATCGACTAGCCGCCTGTGTTGTCCAAACCTCTGTCCTAGTGTACAGATGGTGCGGCCCACATACAGTAGGCCACAGGGACAGGACAAAAAGTATACGACAAAGTTGAAAGAGCATGTATAGAGGTCAGTGACGGAATAGCTTTTGCCTTTGGCAGGAAATTCTTTCTGTCTGTGGGTGACAGATGGACACGTTAGGCATAGGGCTTTAGGGCATTGGTACATGCCATGGATGTTGAAAAAGGGGAGGCACTAAAGAGAGAAAGGGGCACTAAAGGTGGGGAAACTGATTTGATTTTGCTGGGGGCTATCCGGGTTTTGGGGCTTCTGGCCCGTCTATAGAAGATGAGTGGTCGAGCTGTAATGGTGGATTTTAGGTGTGGGTCCCCTTGAAGGATGGCCCAGTGTTTTTGGAATATGCGTTCCATATTGCGAAATTGAGTGTGGAAGTCGGTTGTGAATCGGAGAGGTTGTATTGACTGGGAGGTGATTAGCTCTCTATTGTCTGTGGCTGAATTCTGTTTATAGAAAGAAAAAGCCTCATCTATGAGGGTAGGCGGATAGCGTTTTTCCAAAAATGTTTTCTTTAGTAACTGCCATTGTTTATTGTAGTGCTCTTCTCGGGTACAGTTGTGTTTGAGATGGCAATATTGGCCTTAATAAATTGGGTTTATTGTAATTTTGTGCTTGAATGAGTCTGATGTCAGCAGCAGGTCAAGGAAAGCTAGGGAATGTTTGTCACATCCAGACGTGAAAGAGAGACCCATGTTAATTGAATTGCAGTGTGTCACAAACTGGTCTAACAGGGATTTGGGGCCATCCCAAATGATTACCACGTCATCAATATATCACCTGTAGTAAACCAAGTGTGAGGAGAAGGGGTTGATCTGCCAGATGTAACGGTTCTTCCACAGACCCATGGTGAGGTTGGCATAGCTTGGGGCAAAATTTGCCCTCATAGCTGTGCCATGGGTCTGTAGGTAGAACTCACCATTGAATTCAAAGTAGTTGTGGGTCAGGCAGAAGTTGGTGGCTTCCAAGATGAATTGCGCCTGGCATGTGTTGAGCCGATCTTAAGCCTACTACATGTGGGATGGATGTGTAAAGCGAGGCTACATCCAAGGAGAGTCACATTGCTCTAAATAGGCTCTCCAAATACTCTGACATAATCATCAAGCCTGAGGACAAGGGAGATGGCTTGGTGGTCCAGAACAGGTCTGACTACCACAAGGATTCTATCCGGCTACTCTCAGACACCAATACAGATCCACTTTCCTCTTTTGACCTTGCTACTATCGAAGAGATCTCTGAAGTTTTCTCAGAAGCCCACCTTACCACCTGTCCCCTGGATCCTGCTCCCTCACATTTACTATGGTTACCCTATTCTTCTATCTTAATCTCTCCCTCTCTACTAGCACCTTACCCTCCCCTCTAAAACATGCCCTAATCATCCCATACTCACTGGATCCCACCAGCCTGAACATCTTAAGACCCATCTCCTTGCTCCCGTTTGCATCAAAGCTTTTAGAATGCTTAGTCTAAAACTGTCTTAGCTCCTGCCTCACTGACAACAACCTTCTTGCCCCTTTACAGCCTGGCTTTTGCTTGCTACACTCCACTGAAACTGCCCTACTGAAGCTCACTAATGACCTACTAACTGCTAAAACCAATAGCCACTACTCCATACTCATATTACTAAACCTATCAAACAAAAATGATCCTCTTGTGAGCAGCCCTCCTATCAAAGAATCACAGTATCCGCGTTCAATCAGTGTGTCCACTCATATTCCATGTGTCAATATTACAATGAGCTGCTACAATAAATCCCACATGAGCTAAATACCAAATAATATCACCAAATTGTCAACTATATTGTGATATCTTGTAGCGCTAAATAACAGTTCAAATGTCCGTTTAGGAGTAAATGTATATGGAATCCCTAGAGTCACATATCAGGTCCCCAATGACTCATCATATCAGCAGACACCATACATCATCAGATCTTCACTATCGCCCTCCAGGAATTACACTCACCGGACTTATTTGCCTCACACTCTTGTGTTTGGCAGCTGCACATGTGAGATCAGATTAGCTCTCAAACTCCAGACCCCTCCTGTCAGCGATACTGTGATGATCCGATCGACTTAATCATTCCTTCCACCTCATATAATCTTGATTTCTGTCGGTAGATGCGATCTCTCCTGTGATACTTCTTGGACACTCCGTTCAAATTAATAAGGGAACAAGATGGAAAGAAAGCTCCACATGGTGCATTATTGTTTTAAAACCAAAGAATTTATTTCCCATACATAAAAAGCCCCCTTCATTAGGGTATTCACAAAATGATCCAATAAAACCCGCAGTGGCTCAGTGTAGTGCCAGAGATCAGATGGTGCCAGGTAACTGCCCCTCTTCACTCCGACCGCTGCTTCCCCCGACCAGCAGGATAGATGCAGCCGTCTCTGCTATCCCATAAAACAGTTGCCATGTGGATATGTCAGACGCGTTTCGTCAATGGACTTCAGCTGTGATACTCCACACGGCCGGCAACATTTCATTTAAATACCTGATTTGCACAGGTGAAGGAGTTGGAGAACCTCCGGTGACTACATACCTGCAAGCACCTTCCTTCGGGCACTTCACCTTCCTACAGCAGTGACAGAAATCAGTTTAATCATAAAATCTTAATTACAACCCCTGATTATTAGTAATCATTCCAGTATCGTAACAGTTACAACAGCCGCAATTTCTCACGGACACTACAATGGCCATAATAGTTGCAATCACATACAGGCACTAAAGTAGACATAGTAGCCGCACTCTTTTATACACACTAAAGCAGCCCCAATAGTCGCAATCTCTTACATGTACTACAACAGCCACAATAGCCTAAGGCTCTCACAAGTAGGAAGCCGCATTAATGACCCCTCACCCATACTTCTTGCTACATATTGAGTCACCTCAGATAACATCAAATAGGTCAAATACTGGAAAGCTATAGATCATACTTATTGTAACCATGTTTTCACTAATACCCGTTTAGGACATAGCTAGCGGCCCAAAGTAACATTAACTCTATATCACCCCTACCTTACTTACATGTATCCCCCTATATGCCTAGATATTCAAGGTAACAGTTCACCCACTCCATACAGACCTCAGTTCATATGACCTAACTACCATGTCTAGTCATCTTAAGTGCAGGCAATGTTCTCAACATTCTCTCAAATAGACCCCAAATATTAAAGATGGAATAACAATCACTTAATGAGATATCCCCAGCTCTCCCATTCCCCATCAATCAGGAGTCATTAATAAAAGAATTTACATCCAACTCCACATTCATTCCTCTAGGGGTCAGGCTCTTCATTAAAAAGATCCATTTTGTTTCGCGTTGAGACAGTTGTCTCACACGATTTGAGCCCCTCCAAGATGGATACACTAAATCAATTCCACAAAATTGTAACAAAGCTGGATTCCTATTATGCTTAATTCGGAAATGTAGGGACATGCTGTGTTCCTTGTAACCCCTCCTGATGTTGGCTAAATGTTCTGCCACTCTAACCTTCAACTGCCTTTTAGTTCTACCAATATAGGTTAGTCCACAGGGACACCACAGGAGGTATACAACATAGCTAGAATTACAAGTAATAAATTCCTCTATATCAAAGCTACGTCCCTCCCAATTAGAGAACGATGTACGACCTCTATTCTTTTTTTTTTTTTTTTTTTTTGTTTTTGTTTTTTTTTTCCACATCAGATGACGACCGGAGGCTCATTGTCTTCAGCTTTTTTTATATCATGCTGTGCTCCGGATTAGTCACATCATAGTGGTCTTTCTATTAAATTTTTATTTTTAGCAAAACTTTCTTTTCCCTCCCCTCCCCCTTCCCTCTCACCTATCAATCCATTAACAATCTTCATGGGTATCTTACTAGGTACAAAACATATACAGTAACATTCACCTTCCTTATCATCTCTTACCGCACCAATCATCCCACATTCTCTCTCCTCTTCCTCCCTCTCTCCTCTCATTCACTCTAGAGGCACATTCACTCTCTCAGTAACACAATCTTTATCTCCCCCTTGGTTACTAAGCTACTTGTCCATTTCCTGTACCCATTGCCCCCATTTCTTTTCAAACCTATCTATTTTTCCTCTTTTAATATACATTATTTTCTCTTTACATCCGGTTTCATTTACTGTATTCCCATTCCTCTACTGTTGGTGGACTCCTAGCCTGCCATTTTAGGGCAATCATTTTTCTGGCCTGGTACAGACACCCCACAATCATTTCAAGATGCTCAGAGTTACCTATTTTCCCTTCTATGTCACCCAGGATACACACTCTGACTTCCCTTTCTAAGGTGAGGTTGAATATCCTATTAATAGTACCCATCACTAGAGTTGAGCGAACACCTGGAAGTTCGGGTTCTGCTGGTCCGTCCGAACTTCGGGACAAAGTCCGGGTCCGGGTCCGGACGGAACCCGAACGATCGCACGGACAACGAACCCCATTGAAATCAATGGGGACCCGAACTTTTAGGCACAAAAATGGCTGTAGGAAAGTCCTGGAAAGCCCCAGAGGGCTGCAAAAGGAAGTAAAATGGGGGTAAGGGTAGGGCAAGTGCCCTACAAAAAAATGGGGACAGGGAAATAACTTTAAATATTTTTAAAAAAATAAAAACTTAAAAAATGCAAAAATGGAGGTGAATGTGGATCATCTTCAAACTGTGTCTGAAAAGTATTAATTAACGGTAGAAGCCATATAACTGTTCTAAAATCATCTTCAAACTAGGGCAAGTGCCCTACAAAAAATGGGGA
>BLSH010200684.1:824308-836816 GCA_018402905.1 Glandirana rugosa | reverse complement strand
TGTGGGATCAGAGAGAGGGAACTGTACTAGACGGATTTACTATATCTTTGTGTCTCTAAGTGACTACTGTAGTTACCAGGATTTTATCCTGTACATTAATTTTATCCTTCCACAATAAAATTTTACAATGATATTAAAACTACTCTTTTCTTCCTTGGTTACTTCCTTTTATATTCGTATTATTTGAAGTCGAAATTTCTGACGTCGATACACATCTCAACTCGCTTGAAGATCTTCAGGCCCAAGACGACCAAGCCGGCTTGAAGCCCTGTTTCAGGCCCAAGCCCAGGCCTGTCTTGGGCTTGAAACGGGGCCTGGGGCCTGGGGTAACTTTAGTTACCTCTGGGCCTGAAAATCCATGTTTTTTACGTACCTAAAAGTCCGGGTCTCCATTGATTTCAATGGGGTCCGGGGTCCGGGGCAAAGTTCGGGTTCTGTCCGGACCCGAACCCGGACTTTGTCCCGAAGTTCGGCCGAACCAGCAGAACCCGGACTTCTAGAAGTTCGCTCAACTCTACACATAGCTGCAGTCTTTAAAGCTGAAGTTTATTATGCTTATATTTTCCTTCATTGGTTCCTTCTTTTCTCATCAAAATTATAGTAACATTTTAAAATAACACCTTCCTATTTTAATTACATGTCCTATTTTAGGACCATTGATGTCATCAGTGAATCTCTGTGTTTCTATATCATTTAGGCAGATCATGTCAAGGGAGAGAGACTAGGGTGTTTTACATAGCTTTCAAAAACATCACAGCACCCTGCCCCAGTACTTCTCTCAAGAGACCTCAGCCATGATGCAAGCAGTAGGATGAGTAATGCAAATATCAAAAAGCCTTGGCATACAAGTACCACAGGACACTGTATTCAACTCCAGCGTAAGGTGAAAAACTGGCTTAAGTGCAAATCCCAGTCTAACTGTGAACTTAATAATAGAGGTTAAAATGCCTTGATGTGTGAATGTCAGTCTGAGTTTCTAAGCAGACAGCCTTTGCAAGCAGACTGCCTTAGGTAATGCCTACATGTGATGCCGAGCCCCCATAGTTGGAACAAATGAAAACCAATTAGTAAAAGGTGCAGGTCATGGATAGTCAGGCTGAGGAAGAAAAGGATAGATGATGCTGGATTTTGTCCAGACAGGAACTGAGCCAGGCTCAGTCTGACTATTGCACATTGTAAGAAGTGCGCACAGTGTGCAGTAAAATCAGACCAGGCATTTTTTGTACAGGAGAGGAGCCTGCGCAACTGTGCAAGACTAAAAGGTAATGTTGGGTTCACATGGGCTGAAAATCGTTTGAAAACAGTTGGTTCAGAAGGAACCGTCTGACTTTGGGACCGTGTGTAAAGCTCCCTGTCCAACAGAAACAACAGCATCCGATCGGCATGACCAGTGTGTCCTGGTGGGGGGGCAGTCCCCCTGTCAGAATGCAATCGCACAGTTAGGGAGATCAGAGTTGGAAACTATTGCAAAGAAATATTGTTGTTTGAGTACCCAAGATATATAAGAAGCCATGGGCTGGCTCCCTAAATTAGGTTTCATCAATAGCAAATGTAGCCATGCCCCTGTAGAGGTTGCTGAAAGTAATGGTTCCCCTGTCACCCTGCCCATCCAGACATCCATCTCAGGCATATAGGAGACATAGATCAGTCCATTGCTTTGTTTTTTTTTTTTGTTTTTTTTTTTTATTGAGGGATATAGAACTTGGATAGGGATTTAGAAATTATGGGATGCCCCAAAATATTGAAGGCAAATTTTCTTAGGACTCCTATATACACTCCAGTATATACACTTCTCTCTTCTCTCCAGCACAACACTTGCTGCTTTCCGTTCCTCCTCCAGCACAAACACTTGCTGCAGACTGTTACTCTTCCTCCAGCACTTCCCTTACTGCAGACTTCACTCCTCCAGACTGGCTAGCACCACATGGTTAGCCCTGACACAATAACTCAGCCAAGCCTCAGATAATTGCCTTTTGTGGGCAGAGGCCCCAATCTCTTTTGTGTAGAAAATTTCAGGTGCTAGATGTCTTCTCTTCTGCTACCACTCCCAGATAGCTCTCTTCAGTCCTCTGCTCTGGTTCTGTACCCATCTCTCAAACTGCAATCTCCCAGTTCTCTCAGCCTCCCTGACTGTGATCACTCACCAGCCCTCCTGGTTGTGACCAGTAGTCCTCCTGGAGACTCTTAGAGTGTTCTCTCTCCTGCTGTCCTCTCTTCTGCTCTCTCATGTGCCTCTCCTACCAAGATCTAACACTCCTCCCAGATCCACCTGAGCCCCAGCCCAGGGTCACCCCCCCCCAGACTGGGGAGCTCCCCGTAGGCCCGACAGCCTCCACACTCTCTCACTCCAGCATTTTCCATCCGACAACTCCCCCCAGTTGGGCTGACCCCAGGTATTTAAGGAGGCCTGCCCCCTGACAATCCAAGATGGGGATTGGTCCAGGCTCTTTAAGATACCCCAGATAGCTCCACCTCTCTTCTCCACCCTTCCTTCTAGCACCTTCTAGAAAAAAAGGGGAGGTGACCGAGAAGTGCCACCACCTGTGGGTCACCAGCTGCTACCCTGAGCCACTCTCAGCCCAGAATCAAAACAAACAGGCCTATAAACCAGCTGGGAGTGCCTAAATTTACCTACACTGCCAGAGAAAAACCTCACTCTAGCACCCCACTATCTAGATGGTGCTACACAAAGATGTTACTTTTTGGTGGCCTTACCTTTAAAGCTGAATTACAGCCTTCAAGTGATTGTAAAGTCTCATTTTTTTCCTATAAAAATAACAAACATATTATACTTACCTGCTCTGTTGCAGTACATTTGCACAGAGCACCCAAGATCCTGCTCTTCTTGGGTCACTCTTCTGTGCGTCTGGCCCTTTTTTCCTGTTCAGTGCCCCCACAGCAAGCAGCTTTCTTTGGGGACACCTGATCCGAGTCACAGCTCTGTGTGTCCATTCAGACATGGAGTCCAGACTTTCCCCGTCCCCTCTATCTCCTGATTGGCTAGCTGACTTTGATTCAAAGCAGTGGCAGCCAATGGCGCCGCTGCTGTGCCTCAGCCAATCAGTAGGGAGAATCGTGGACGGCTGAAACACTCGTGGACATCCCTGGACAGAGAGGGACCTCACATAAGTGTTAGGGGGGCTGCTGCTGCACACAGAAGGATTTTTATCTTAATGTATAGAATGCATTAAGATAAAAAAACCTTCAGGACTTTACCATCCCTTTAAACCTGGTACACACTATAAGATTTTTCCATTAAACCCAGGCTAAATGAAAAAAAAAAATGGACAGATTGCTACACTAACACAAGCGATCGTAGTACTGTGATCTGTCAGTTTATTTTTTTCATTTTGCCCACTGGATTGAATGAAAAAACCTTATTGTGTGTACCAGGCTTAAGGCTGTAATTCAGTTTTAACCACCATCATATGACGTCCTTGTCTTTGAGCTCTGATATCTGAATTATGCCTGCAGCTACAGGCACCATTTAGATATCATTCTTTCCAGCTGGTGATTCTGTGCACCATAATAACAATCATAGCAGCAGTTCGGCCACTTGATCATTCTTATCGGCAACAGAAGGGGACATCCCCCCTCCAGGGAATGGCTCAGTTGACGACGGAAGTTGAGCATAGAGATTTTTGGTGACCAGATGGTCACCAGTCATCTCTATGCACCTCGGAGGTCTGTGTGTGACGTCATGATGTCACGTCCGGGTCGCCAGATATAAACAATGCCCAGAATGCCCCGGCTGGAAAGGCCAGGATGGTTCGTTTTTTTTCTGATCTCAGCCTTTCCAGCTTGGAGGAGAGATGTGGGGTCTTATTGACCCCGCATCTCTCCATAAAGGGTACCTGTCACGCACTATTCCCATTACAGGGGAGGTTAACATACCTTGTAATAGGATTAAAAGTGATAAAAAAAATAAAGAGTCAGTGTAAAAATAAAAAAATAAAGGTAAAATAAATAATAACAAAAAAAAAAAATGTAAAGTCCCCCGTCCCCACAAGCTCGCACCCAGAAGCGAATGAATACGTAAGCCGTGCCCGTATATGTAAACGGAATTCAAATCACACATGTGAGATATCACCGCGTGCATTACAGCGAGAGCAACAATTCTAGCCCAGGACCTTCTCTGTAACTCTAAACAGGTAACCTGTAAAAATATGTAAAGCTTCGTCTATGGAGATTTTTAAGTACCAACGGTTGGCGCCATTTCACAAGTGTGCGCAATTTTAAAGCTGACATGATGGGTATCTATTTACTCAGTGTAACATCATCTTTCACATTATACAAAACAATTGGGCTAACTTTACTGTTTTGTTTTATTGTTAATTCTTGAAACTTAAAAAAAAAAAAAAAAAAAAAAAATGTTTGAAAAATTGCTGCACAAATACAGTGTGACAAAAAAAAGTTGCAATGACCGCCATTTTATTCCCCAGGGTCTCTGCTAAAATATATGTATATAATGTTTGGGCATTCTGAGTAATCTTCTAGCAAGAAATTATGATTTTTACATGTAGGAGAGGAGTGCTGGAATGCGCCTGGTTGCCAAGTGGGTAGAGCCACCAAAAAGTAACATCTTTGTTATTGCTGCAACCTAAATATATATCTTGGGTACTCAAACAACAATATCTCTTTGCAATAGTTTCTAACTTCAAATTTTTGGGGGCTCCCTACCATTTTGTTGATCCTGTGCCCTCCTATCACATTCTTTATAATACAATAAGAATCCAAGAGGAAGAGTAGGAATCACTCATAATGGTCACGTTAGCTATGGCCACGTTAGCTATGTGGGTCAAGAAACCCTGTATTCTACATACATCTTCTTTACAAGATTAATTTGTTCTTATACTGTAAAGCTTTCCCAATGTATTTATCTGAAGAGTAGAGCCCAGCAGAGGACAAGCAAAGACAGAGGATCCACTGGATGTTGTTTTAATCTTATTAGGGTGTGTTTTAATCAGATATATTTTTTAAACAATATTTTTTTTCTTGAATGTCAGGGAAGGAAATCTCTCTAAATGGGACACAACTGAGACAAAAATAAAATGCTTTTGTTGGTAGACATGGAGAAGGGTTGGAACTACTAAAAATGAGATTACTATATGTAATGGCAACAAGCCAAATGCTGTATTGGCATCACAGAGGCATGACAATCCTCAGTGGGGTCACAGACACAAATAAAAACCTGACAGATTTTTTTACTCTTCCTTATTCTATTCCACATTAAAAAAAAAGAGTTGGAGATAGACCTCAGCTTCTTTTTTGTTCCTTCTGTAATACTTCACTTCAGTCATCTAGGAACAGACTCATTTCGCTGCATGGAAGCCATGATGTAAAGTGGAACTAAACCCTCCGAACCTTTCAGCCAAGAAAGCTGCCATCTTAGCTTTTGTTTGATCTGCAACTGCCACGGTGCTGTACATTGATCAGTTATGACACCAGCCATTTAATGGTTTGACAATTTGGTTCATAATCATATGTAACAGTAAGCATTTCCGGCATGCTGGGAATGTAACTGTTTTTTGAAACCATTAAATTGATGGGTTTAAATCCGCTTTAACACCTATTTACCAGCAAAAAAACCCCAAAAAACTGCTGTTTGCTTATAGTCAATGTATTTCTTATTGAAGAGGGACGGTGCACATTTCATGATCCTACTCAGAAAGCAAAACACTTAGGAAATATTCCTATTAATAATATACTTGATCCATGTTTAATTTTATACACATATTTTTTTATCATTCAGAATGGAAATGCATGTATCACATTTAGCAGTATATGATCGTGATTTACCTATTTTCCTGGTATTACAGCTTTGGTCTATTATAATCAGACCTTTGTCACATGAAGTATTTTGAAATTTATAATTTATGCTGTAGTTATAGAGATTTAGCAGCACGTATAAAACCATTTAAGTCTTAACATGTCCATTCTCCTGAGGCTTACCATGGACCAGATTCAGCTTGTTACCATATGTTCTACACCACAATACCTGATGCTGGGATTCTACTTCTGAAGCTGGTTTTACAGTATGGCCAGGTGCAGTATAATGAGTTGGATACATACTGTGATCAAATCTCAATTGTGGATTGCTTCAATCTCTATGCCAATGTCCCAAGCTGCATGCCAAGAGAGAATATGGGAGCAAAATACCATGAAATCATTTGTTTTATGCCATTTTACTTATCCTTTTTTTCAGGTCTCTGCCAGCATCTTGATGGGTCAACCTTCATTGAGTACGAAAAATTGTCTCAGATTCTCTTTGAAAGTTTGATTTAAAGATGTGTTCACTTCTACTCAAGCAGAAAAATAGTCTCTTTCAGCACATGTTCACTGCTTTAAAAGTATTGTCTGTAGTGAAACTGGCTATAGAAAACATAAATATACAGAGGTAAATGATTTCATTATTCATAGTATTCACTGTAACAGATGGGCATTACAATTACAATCTCTTCAGAATTACAAACAAATATTATGTATTATAAAAAATTATACTCAAGGGCTATATGGCAATAAATGTTTGCAAATCTTAAAGCAGAAATAAACTCTCTCAATCAACATCAACTATTTTTAATCCTTATGCTGCAAGCATTAGTAGATAGATACGAAGGTATATTTTGTTTACTATTTTTACATTTCTGCAGTTGCTTCCTGGTTTCTGACCTAGGCCAAAATAATCTTGTATATCATAAGAGTCTTTATGGGCATTTTCTTTCATCTAGAACAAGGGTCTCCAAACGTTCTGAACAAAGGGACAGTTTTACAATCCCTCAGATTAGAAAGGGACAGGATTGTGGGCAGTGGGAGTTGAAAATGTCCTGGTGAGGGTAACAACGTCCCATCATTGGTGTCAGTGAGTGGAATAGTGCCCCATTGTTGGTGTCAGTGGGAGGAATAGTGCCCCATCATTGCTGTCAGTGGGAGGAGTAGTGCCCCATAATTGGGCCACATCCAACCCCCATGCCACAGTTTGGAGACCACTTATCTGGAAGAAGGATGAAAGGACTTTCTCAGCTAAGCACACCCTCACATTTGTATGTCTGAGCTAAAGGCAGATGGGTTCCAGGGAAGTAAATGCTATATGAGCCATCAGCTATTAGCTAGAAATGTTAGGGGGGGTTAAAGTGATTTCTCAGCAAAATAAAGCATGGAGACATGGATTGATAGGTGAGTAGGCTTTGAATATTAAAAATGAATTAAATGGTGTTTTCAGTTTGTGGTATTCAGATACAATCTTGTTTTGCTTTAATGACTAAAACCCATACTATGCTGCTGGGTGTATAGATTCAAGGATTTTCCAAAAAAAAATAAATATTTCTTTATCAGTTGAACTTACCGAATAAAGATTTACAGTCATTTTCAGCTTGAAAAGTCCCAAAAGAAGATAAAGTAGAATTCTAGTCAAATATTAACTACAGATGTGCTCATAAGTTTACATACCCTGGCAGAATTTATGATTTCTTGGCCATTTTTCAGTTAATATGAATAATACAAAACCATTTCTTTCACTTATGGTTAGTGTTTGGCTGAAGCCATTTATTATCAATCAACTGTGCTTACTCTCTTTAAATCATAATGACAACAAACACTACCCAAATGACCCCGATCAAAAGTTTACATGTCCTGGTGATTTTGGCCTGATAACATGCACACAAGTTGACACAAAGGAGTTATAATGGCTATTAGAAGGTAACCATCCTCATATGTGATCTGTTTGCTTGTAATTAGTGTGTGTGTGTATAAAAAGTCAATGAGTTTCTGGACTCCTGACAGACCCTTGCATCTTTCATCCAGTGCTGCACTGACGTTTCTGGATTCTGACTCATGGGTAAAGCAAAAGAATTGTCAAAGGATCTGCGGGAAAAGGTAGTTGAACTGTATAAAACAGGAAAGGGATATAAAAAGAGATCCAAGGAATTGAGAATGCCAATCAGCAGTGTTCAAACTCTAATCAAGAAGTGGAAAATGAGGGGTTCTGTTGAAACCAAACCACGGTCAGATAGGCCAATTTAAATTTCAGCCACAACTAGGCTTTTTGTCACGAGTAATGGGCAGCTTTACCATATGAGAAGATAAAGAGCCTTGTTCACAAATACCACAAAAGCTATAAGCTGTGATTGATGTTAAAGGGGGCAATACACGGTATTAAGTTACATTTTGGTCTCACCAAATATCCACTGATTACTGTATAAATGCCATTAGCAGTGAAGGGGTTAACCTGCAGGGGGCAGTGAAGGGGTTAGCTGTGTTCCCTCATTGTGTTCTAACTGTGTGGGGGATGGGCTGGCCGGAATATAACAGATCTCACTGATCCCAGTGACAGATCCTTTGACAATTCTTTTGCTTTCCCCATGAATCAGAATCCAGAAATGGCAGTGCAGCACTGGATGAAAGATGCAAGGGTCTGTCAGGAGTCCAAAAACTCATTGACATTTTACACACACACTAATTACAAGCAAGCAGTTCACAGGTGAGGATGGTTACCTTTAATAGCCATTCAAACCCCTTTGTGTCCACTTGTGTGCATGTTATCAGGCCAAAATCACCAGGGTATGTAAAACATTTGATCAGGGTCATTTGGGTAGTTTTTGTTGCCATTATGATTTAAAAAGAGTAAACACAGTTGATTGATAATAAATGGCTTCAGCCAAACACTAACCATGAGTGAAAGAAAACTTTTTGTGTTATCATTCATATTCTCAAAAAAATGACCAAGAAATCATAAATTCTGACAGGGTATGTAAATTTATGAGCACAACTGTATACTTAACCACTTGCTTACTGGGCACTTAAACCCCCCTCCTGCCCAGACCAATTTTCGGCGTTAAGCGATGTCGCATTTTGAATGACAATTGCGCGGTCGTGCGACGTTGTAGCCAAACAAAATTTTTTGCATTTTTCTCCCACAAATAGAGCTTTCTTTTGCTGGTATTTGATCACCTCTGCGTCATTTTTGATTGCCGCTATAAACAAAAAAAGAGCGACAATTTTGCAAAAACAACAATATTTCTTACTTTTTTGCTACAATACGAATCCAAAAAAAATAAATAAATTATTCATTGGGTTTGGCCAATATATATTCTTCTACATATTTTTGGTTAAAAAAAATGCAATTGGCGTATATTTATTGGTTTTTTTACTAGTAATGGTGGCGATCTGCAATTTTTATCAGGACTGCGATATTGCAGCGGACATGTTGGACATTTTTGACACTTTTTTGGGACCAATGACATTTATACAGCAATCAGAAATGTAAATATCCACTGATTACTGTATAAATGTCAATGGCAGTGAAAGGGTTAACCTGCAGGGGGCAGTGAAGGGGTTAACTGTGTTGCCTGATTGTGTTCTAACTGTGTGGGGGATGGGCTGGCAGGGACATAACAGATCTCACTTATCCCAGTGACAGGGATCAATGGATTTGTCATGTCCCCTGTCACAGAACGGAGAACCACCGTGTTTACATTGGCGGTTCCCCGTTCTGCAGCTCTGTCAGGCGATCGCAGGTCGCGTGCAGACATCGAATCTGCCCGACCCGAGTGCGCACACAGGGGACGACGTCCATGGACACCGTCTTGGAAATTCAGATCCGCACTGGATCTGTACTTCAGCAATAGTTCAGATCTGAAGGAGTTAAACCTGCTCACACCACCATTCTAAGTCTATTATAACTGCCCTGTAGCAATGGTATACCAAGGGGGGTGTGGGGTGATGTGGTCTGCTCCGTGTGCACACTTGCTGGGGGTGCTGGCCTGTGAGGTGGTACCGGACCGACAGCTCCAGAATCAGACTGCTAGTAAGAGCCAGTATTTTGCTTGGATATGTGAAGAGACCGCCATGCACAGCACAAACAGTATGTACACTGCGCACAGTGACACTAGTGGCCACAATGCAGGGACAGCTGGGAAGAACATGGCCACTTAGAGGAGCACGGAGCACGTTGCACCTGTTTGGCTACATTGAAGCCATGTGCTGTACACTGATCACTGCAGCTGGTTGTCTGGTGAATTGGGGAATTGGGGGGGGGGGATCTGTATTGAGGAGTCTGCAGGGGGGGATATAAGGTGCCTGTACTGAGAGGTTCTGCATTGCAGAAGAGGGGTGTTGCTTGTATTGTGGGGTCTTTACTGGGAGTAGGGGTTCTGCTATTGGGGGGGTCTGTATGGGAGACAGGAATGAGGGGTGTCTATACTGAGAGGTCTGTACTGGGGGAGGGGGAGTGCTGCTTGTACTGTGGGTCTCTCCTGGGGAGGGGTTTACTATTGGGGTCTGTACTTAGGGGTGGGGATGAGCTGTTTGTATACTGAGAGGTCTGTACTGGGGGTTAACTGTGCCAAGGAGTCTGTAAAGGGGGGAAGCAAGGTTTCTACTAATGAGGGGTGTGCACTGGGGGGAAGCAGGGTTTCTACTACTGAGGGGTCTGTACTGGGGGAGAAGAGGGGTCTCTAATACTGAAGAGTCTGTACCGGTGGGAAGGGGGAGTTTCTGCTACTGAAGGGTCTGTACTGGTGGGAAGGGGGGTTTCACCTACTGGGCATCTGTACTAGGGGCGGGGAATAAGAGGTGACTGTATGAAGAGGTCTGTTCTGGGGAAGAAGGAGGTGTTGTCTGTAATGAAGAGTTTGTACAGGTGGAAAGCTGTCTATACTGACGAGTGGGATTTTAGAAGTGGGGCCTGTGCTGAGGGGTCAGTGGTCAGTCTGTGCTGAGGGGTCTTTGCTGTGAGGGGGTCAGTCTGTGCTGAGGGAGTTGGTCTGTGCTGGGAATGGGGGAGTCTGTACTGAGGGGTTTGCTGGGAGGGAAGTATATATTTAGAGGCCTGTGTTGGGTGGGTCCATTTCCCTGATGGCCACCTTTTCTTGGGCTGGCTTTCATCTATGTGGTCATGTGAGGCTGATGTGATATATACAAATAATACTTTGATGCTTCCCTATTGACATGTTTTAATGGTGCTTCCTGTGTTTGCTCTGTGTTTCAAGAAATGCCTAAACATTTTGTATTGTATCATATTGTAGAAGATACTTCTCCAGCACGACCCCTGAAGAAAGGATTACCCTGAAACCCGTCGGGGCTCTCAGAAGTTTACACATCAATCTGTCAATATTCGTATATATATTTTGTTTTTATTTTTGTATGCATACGGGATGTAATGCCTACTACCGTGATTGTGATTTTAATGTATATATAATAAATTTGTATGTTTAATATACCTATAGTTTAAAGTATTCGGTCTGCCTTAAAAATCCCAATCCTGTGGGGGGAACTGTTCTAGATATCTAGTTAGGGATGACGGCAGTAGGGTTACATACCCGGGTGGTATAATTTAACAAGTCTGTGCTCAGGGGTCCTTGCTGTGAGGGGGTCAGTCTGTGCTGAGGGAGTTGGTCTGTGCTGGGAATGGGGGAGTCTGTACTGAGGGCTTTGCTGGGAGGGGAGTATATATTTAGAAGCCTGTGTTGGATGGGTCCGTTTGTGCAGGGAAGGGAATCTTTTCTAAGCTGTTTATACGGGGTATTTAGAGATGTTATTAAAGACCTGTATTGTGGGGGATATGGGCTTGGGGGGTGATGTGCACTGGAAAGAGGAGGTCATTCTTTTTTGTACACTAGAAAGTGGCCTTATGTACTACTGACTCCTACACTATAAACAGTAATTTATCAAAACAGGAAAATACTGATTTTGGAGCAGCTGTGCATGGCAAAAAACATCTCCCAGCTTTCATTTTCAAAGCTTAACTGAACAAGCTGAATAGAGATGCTGATTGGTTGCCATGCACAGGTGCTCCAGATTCTGTCTGCTACAGTTTTGATAAACTCCACTGACTGTGTTTTGTATATCATACTTCTGACTAGTGCATTTTAAATACATTACCCTTGAAGTTCTTCTATAACATGCAGTGGCGGCTGGTGTAATTTTAGGAGGGGGGGGTGGCCCTTTCTTTTGACCCCTCCCACTTCTCATAAGCCCCACCCCTTATATATTCCACCCATTGTGTCAGAAGTATACAGTTCAGCATCACTAGATAGGGTATACAACATCACCACATGGGGTATATATAGCATCACCTGAGGAGTATATACAGCATCACCAGATAGGGGTATATACAGCATTACTAGAGGAGTATACACAGCATTACCCATATGAGGAGACCATTACGACATATATGAAAAGACCATTACGACATATATGAGGAGACCATTACAACACATATGAGGAGACCATTACGACATATACAAGGATACCATTACGACATATATGAGGAGACCATTACGACACATATGAGGAGACCATTACGACACATATGAGGAGATCATTACGACATATATGGGGATAGACCACTACGACATATATGAGGAGTCCACTACGATATATATGGGGTACACCACTACAACATATGGGATAGATCACTACGACTTGACATATGAAGACTGTGTTACCCACCTTATATATTCCCCACCCCGAATACTCTTCACCCTCCCCAGTTTTCTTTCCCGGTGGGGGG
>BLSH010200684.1:751423-789081 GCA_018402905.1 Glandirana rugosa | reverse complement strand
GGTTCACCACAAGATGTAAACCATTGGTGAGCCTCAAAAACAGGAAGGCCAGATTAGAGTTTGCCAAACAACATCTAAAAAAGCCTTCACAGTTCTGGAACAACATCCTATGGACAGATGAGACCAATATCAACTTGTACCAGAGTGATGGGAAGAGAAGAGTATGGAGAAGGAAAGGAACTGCTCATGATCCAAAGCATACCACCTCATCAGTGAAGCATGGTGGTGGTAGTGTCATGGCGTGGGCATGTTTGGCTGCCAATGGAACTGGTTCTCTTGTATTTATTGATGATGTACCGGCTGACAAATGCAGCAGGATGAATTCTGAAGTATTTCGGGCAATATTATCTGCTCATATTCCGCCAAATGCTTCAGAACTCATTGGACGGCGCTTCACAGTGCAGATGGACAATGACCCGAAGCATACTGCGAAAGCAACCAAATATTTTTTTAAGGGAAAGAAGTGGAATGTTATGCAATAGCCAAGTCAATCAACTGACCTGAATCCGATTGAGCATGCATTTCACTTGCTGCAGACAAAACTGAAGGGAAAATGCCCCAAGAACAAGCAGAAACTGAAGACAGTTGCAGTAGAGGCCTGGCAGAGCATCATCAGGGATGAAACACAGCGTCTGGTGATGTCTATGCGTTCCAGACTTCAGGCTGTAATTGACTGCAAAGGATTTGCAACCAAGTATTAAAAAGTGAAAGTTTGATTTATAAATTGTTAATCTGTCCCATTACTTTTGGTCCCTTAAAAAGTGGGAGGCACATATACAAACTGTTGTAATTCCTACACCATTCACCTGATCTGGATGTAAATACCCTCAAATTAAAGCTGAAAGTCTGCAGTTAAAGCACATCTTGTTTGTTTCATTTCAAATCCATTGTGGTAGTGTATAGAGCCAAAAAGATTAGAATTGTGTCGATGTCCCAATATTTATGGACCTGACTGTATATCTCTTTATTAAAGTGGTTTTAAAGGAGGAAGGTTTTTTATTTTAAAATATTTTATTGGGTTTTCAAGAAGAACAAGTACAGAGGTATTTCAGGCATGAGATAGGGAACCGTGTCATTATCCGGTATACATACATAATAACCAAGAACATAAGACGGTTAAACATTTGGGAAGTCAGATTGTTGCCCCGAGGTTACTCTTGGGGCATAAGCTATAGTTGAGTGTGGTAACAGAAAGCCAGCATTGTCGGAGAAGACCCCCCACTGCAGTACCTCGTCGGAGGACAGACCTAACCGGGGGATGGGGGGGATTAGGTTGTCATGTCCATCGGTATAGGTTTCCTCGGTAGCCTGTCAAGGCATGAGTATCCGAGTCTCAGGTTACAAGGCCTATTGGGCAGTATCCAATGTGATGTTTGGAGCTAGAGATTCGGGCGAGATGCAGGGGGTCATCCTTGCTCTCCTACGAGCATATGTAGAGTGCGTTAGTGGGGGGACAACTGGGATAACAGACCAGCTGGTAGCCTCTAAGGGGATCTTTGGTATGGGGAGGTCGACCATGTATGGGGAGATAAGTGCGGACACTATGGGGGGGAGTGGGAGAAAGGTTTTCTATCTTAATGCATTCTATGTATTAAGATAAAAAAAAACTTCTGTGTGCCTCAGCCCCCCCAATACTTACCTGAGCCCCATCTTGATCCAGCGATGTTGCACGAGAGACTGGGCTGTTTGAGACTCTCTCTCCTAATTGGCTGAGACTAGTGTAGGGCAAGCGGTTCGGGTCGAACTAAAGTTTGGCCCTAAACTTCGCCTTTTTGCCTATTCGGCTAACACACAAATTTGCACAGTGCATTCTTGGGCCCTAATTGGATGAAGCCCTGCACCTGACCATTGGAGGGCTTTGCCAATTAGGGCACAAAGCACTGTCAGAGCCCTGATTGGACAAAGTGATGATGACTTTGTCCAATCACGGCTCAGTGCTCATAGTCCCATCCCACACTATAAAAGGTTCCTTCCCATAAGAAACATTTGCAGTGTTGTTGGAGTGGAAATAGAGTAGGGCTCAGTTTGCTACTAGCGAGTAAGTTCACTTATTGTGACTCTGAGGGTAGAGTGCTAGTGTAGTTTTAGTACAGTGTGAGTATAGTGTGTCAGTATAGTGTAGTGTAAGTATAGTGTATCAGTATAGTGTAGTATGTCAGTATAGTGTAGTGTCATTCTAGTGCCTACAGCCTCATACACACGCGCAGATTGTTGGGCAACCGAATGTCCAACTTTTGTCCAAATTGGCTGTTGGCGGTTGTGTCCAGCGTACTGACGGTAGTCTAGTAATCAGCCAACAAAGCCGAACATAGTGACGTGTTATGAGCGTATAACGAGGAAGTTCAGATGAATGTGATTTGTGAATTAGGAACAGGTTTACATGACCGAACACTTCCTGGATTCCGAGCATGCGTGTTTGCACTTCCAACTTTTTGTTGGGCCAACTTCTATACACACGAGCCAACAATTGGCCAATGCCTTGTTGGCCAATAAAAGTTTTCTAGTCTTGTCAGCCAACTTCTTTTGGACGACCATTGGAAATCGGCTGTCAAATCATGCGTACTAACAGTTGAATTATCAGCCAATAGACCAATAATCAGACCATGTGTATGGATTTTGGTGTAGTGCAGTGTTTAACACAGCTTTTCATAACATTTAATGCTGTGTACCTTTTTTTGGTTGCTGCGTGTTTATTTATTTTTTTTTGTGTTTTCATTTATTGCTTTTTGTCCCCTGCCTGCCCCACTTTTTTTTTTATTGCCAGCTGCAGTTTTTCTGATTGATACACTAGTGTTTCCCCTAATTTATTTTTTTAATTTCTGTCAGCGGTAGTCCTCAATATAAAGTGCACCAAACACCACTTTTCATTCAATAAGGTGCATCCAATCATCACACATATCCCAGTTTTTATTAAATTTGGGTAATAAGCCCCCCCGTCATGTTTGGGAGGCCAACAAGGAGAGGCAGACACTCAAATGCCACGATGAGGGGGCCAGCAGCGTCTGTGGCCCGTCCTCAGACAGGGCACGTTTTTCTCTTTTTACTTTCAAAAGATTTTTATTTTTATTTCAGACATAACATGGAAAGGTACAGTACATCAGTGCATAGAATAGCAAACAAGGATACATTGTACAAGTAAGGTTACCATTGGGTGACAAGACTCTCAAAAACTAAACCCAACAATATAAAGCTGTTCTAGAGCAGGAAGAGCCACAGGACAGCTATCATACTAGGCAGTGGTGGAAGACTTAACCCCCCATACTCCAGGCACCCCAATACGGGAACAAGCTGTGCACGGAGTGGGGGTTTCACTTCACTATGTGAGTATGGGACAGAAGCTTACCTCCTGCCTCAACAGTTGTACCATTGATAGAGTAGGAGGTGATGGCCCTAAGAAGAATCTGTCACATTCCCAAAGGTATCTTGACAACTAGAAACCAACATTTCCACAGGAAAGAAATTAACTGAAGTACTGGGAGAAAAGAGAAAAAAAGAGCAGAATGAGAAAGAGAGAAGATAGATGCATCTAGAGTCAGTTCGGATCTGCCGTATCTAGGGACAGGTTATGTCCCGGTATGAAGGAGACACCTATGTAGGTGGCCCAAGGTTCCCAGATCTTCTCGAACCTCTTAGTGGTGTCTGAGAGAATGCTGGATAACTTCTCCTGAGACATGATCCAGGAGATTTTTCGTACTGTAGCTGCAAAGGACACCTTTGGTTTTTTCCAGGACAACGCTATGGTGAGCTTGGCTCCGATAAACTGCAATAATTTCCTGTTAGGTTTAGACAGGTTCAGGATGTGTGCATTAAGTAGAGCGATCTCGGGGACCTGGAGACCTGGGTTTTGATCAACTTCTTGATTTTCCTCCAGAATGGTCTTATCCTTGGGCATTCCCACCAGATATGTGGCATTGAGCCCAGAAGGGAGCAGCCTCTAAAACACTGTGGGTTTGCCGAGGGATAAATGCGGGCCAGTTTGGTTGAGGTAAGGTACCACCTAGTGATAACCTTAATACTTGCCTCCATGAGGACAGTATTTAAAATGCCCCGAGTAGAATCGGTGAGAGCTCCGTGCCATGTCTCCAAGTCCCATGAGAACTGAAAATCCTCCTCCCAGTGCTCCATGTAGGGGGCTTTCATTGCTGGCCAGGTGAGATCCGCGTAAACTACCGAGATGCCTCCCCTCTGCTCCGTGGCTTGGCCGCACCAAGTTTCATAAGCCGTGATTTTTGGGGGAAAAGGCTTCTCTTTCAAGATATGCCATAGAAAATGGGAAATTTGTTGGAATCTGAACTTTTCTGAATCTGGAAGATCCAGTTTTCTAATGCAATGGCCAAGAGACATGGGACCCGAAGGAGTAAAGAAATGCCCTATACGGTACAACCCCTTGTCCAGCCACCCCTTGAACGCTTTGATGTCTAGCCCTGGAGGGAAATCTGGGTTGTGGAATATGTGCGCTAGAGGAGTCAGGGTCAAGATTAATTTGGGGTGGTGGCAGAGAGTCCCAGAGAGCAAATTAATGGGATAAAAAGGTCTTTTTTTCGGATGAGTCCAAAAGGAGGTAGTCCATTGTATAACTTGGTACTGCCTGCCTCTCAATCTGGATCCAGTCCGGTTTCTCATACCTCCTGTAAACTAGGGAAAGTTGCGCTAATCTAGCTGTTTGATAATATTTGAGGAGGTAGGGTAATCCCAACCCCCCCTCCTCCTGTGGCGATATAGAGTATTTTGGGGGAACCTGTATCCTGACCTTCCCCTGACAAATCTAAGTATTTTTCTCTGGAAAGTTTTCCTAATAGGGATAGGTTGGGCTCAGAATAGGTACAGAATCAGCGGGAGGTGGGTCATTTTGATCGCACTAATTCTACCCAACCAGGAGAGATTGCTATTCGACCAGGATTTTAGGTCGTCCTCGTGTTTTCGGTATGTGGGGGGAAAATTATTAGCATATAAGTCCTCTATCTTGGCCGTCAGATTAATGCCTAAGTAGTTAATAGATGTCAAACTCCATTTAAAAGGAAAGGAATGTTGCAGGGAGGCGACTGTGTCCTGCGATAGGGAAATATTCATTGCATGGGATTTGGAATAGTTCACTTTTAGCCCTGAGTATTCCGCAAAAGAGTTTAGTAAACTACTTAAATTGGGGAGTGAGGTGTGGAGGGATGTAATGAACAAGAGAATGTCATCTGCAAAGAGACCACATTTATGACTCTGAGGGCCACAGGAAACCCCTTATATATCCGGGTTTTGGCGAATAGCGATCACCAAGGTTTCAATAGCTATAGCAAAGATGAGCGGCGAGAGGGGGCAGCCTTGTCTCATCCCCTTAGCTATTTCTATCGTCTTGAAAGGTGCCCTTGGAACCTTATGCGGGCTGTAGGGCAGGAAATAGGGCCCTAATGACCCCCATGAAGCGCTGACCGAATCCCCATTTCTCTAGAATCGTGAATATGTAGTTCCAAGATACTGAATCAAAGGCCTTCTGCAGGTCTAAAGATAAGACCATGCCTCGTTGTTTAGAGCCCCCCTCCCAGTTAGATTGTAGGATGGAGATCAAGTCAACAGCCCTGCGTATCTGGTCCGATACCTGCCTTCCCGGGATAAAGCCCATCTGGTCTTTGTGTATGTAAGAGTTGATGAATGTAGCTAGCCTGTTTGCCAGGATTTTCGTTAAAATTTTAATGTTGTTCTTGATCAATGATATGGGTCTATAGTTACCTACCTCTTCAAAGTTCTTATCAGGTTTTGGTATCCCTGTTATAAAGGCAGAATTAAGCTGTGGGTCTAGAGGGGTACCCTGAGTTTTGGAGTTAAAAAATTTTGTCAAGTGGGGGGTGAGTGTCTCAGCAAAGGCCTTATAATAAGGGACAGATAAATCATCCGGACCTGGGGCAGACCCTTTACTTAAGCCCTTGATGACCCCCAAGACCTCCTCCTCTGTGATATGTGCCTCCAAAATTTGTTTGTGTTCAGTTGTCAGGGAGGGGAGGGGGATGTCCTCAAGAAACTCTGAAAGGGAATCTGAACATCTCTGTTTAGGGGCGCCGTAGATGTCAGTATAAAACTTATGGAAGGCATCCAGGATTTTCGTTGGGTAAGTGGTGAGGCCTTGACCTGGGACTCTAATTTTGGGAAGGTAATAATGGCGACACCGGGGAGTCAGTCTTGCTGCTAACATCGTGCCTGGCTTATCATTCTGCGTATAGAATTTCTGACCACTCCAACAGATAAATTTCTCTGCTTTGGCTGTTAGGGCCATATTAAGCTCTAGTCTAGCTTTATCCAGTTGAGTAGCGAGAGTTTTGGAGGGATTAGTCTTATGCATGGGACGCATTCGATTTTTCCAGTCTGACCAGATCCGCCAATCTCTCTTTCTTTATTTGCGAAGATATCTGTATGAGTTTGCCTCTAATGAAAACTTTGTGGGCAGCACAGAGAATTTCCGTGGATGTGCCTTCTTTATTGTTAAGAAGGAAGCATTCCTTGAGAGAATTATTGATCTCTGTGACTCTAATGGGATCAGCTAGCAGTGATTCGTTTAGTCTCCACTGTGACTGTTTCGCGTAATATGGGTCGGAACAGATTTGCAGGAGGACTATGGAGTAATCTGGGAGTGGTGTGTCGACTATTCATAAGTTCATTACTAGGGGTGTTGTGTGTGTCTGCACTAGCAGGTGGTCTATTTGTGCGTAAGAATTATGAGGGAAAGAGTAGTGAGTATAGTCTCTCTTGGTTGGATTGAATTCCCTCCAGACATCCGACATATTAAGCGTATGAAGCAATTTGGCTAGTTTCAGGCTCGCTCTGGCCGGGTGCGTCAATTGGTCCCCGAGGGGTCTAGATTTATCGAGTCCTTGATCAAAGGCAATGTTAGAGTCACCACCCAGTATGACTCTGCCTTCTAAATGAGGCTGAATAGTGCAGCGCTTTAAAGAAGTTTAGTTGACCTTTATTAAGGGCATAGTAAGAAACAAGTGAATATAGTTCCCATCTATGGTTCCTTTGATTAGAATATACCTCCCCTGTGGGCCTTTAATTTCCTTGAGGGGGGAGAAACTGCAGGCTTTGGAAATCAGGATCGCTACCCCTTTGGTTTTGGATTCCGCATTAGCCAAGAAGAAAGCGGGGAAGTGTGAGTGGAGGAATTTGGGGCTGTACTGTAACGGGAAATGGGTCTCTTGAATCAAAACTACATCCAAATTGAGTGTTTTGTAATGATTGAGCATTTTCCTCCTTTTCATAGGAGAGTTCAGGCCCTGAGCATTGTGGGTAGTTATTTTGAGGTGTTTGTGAGATGCCTTAGCCATGGAGCCTATGGGGGTCAAAGCTTATGTCTACATCGGCACTCACCCTGGATCCAGAGGTGCCCGAGGGGGTGGTGGAGAGTTCCTGGAGATCCGGGAACCCCGATTCACAACCGGCAGACCCAGGGGCATCTATAACAGAGGGAAAAGTTAGGTGCTTTTTCAAAGAGGAGGAAATAGGAAGCAAAGAAGAAAAGAACACGACTAATACATTTACACCTATGTTTCCTAATTCTCCTCACCCACTCTCCTCTGTCCCCTTCTGGGGGGTTTCACAGTCTCTCAGGCTGAAAACAGGGTGTGAGGCCTACCTTCCTTCAGCAGATGTCCAGATGTCCAGTAGTTGTGAGATAAAGGGTTGGAGATCCTTGTGGTAGCTTCAGATTTGATACTCTTTTTCCCTGTGGCCATCCCAGAGGATGTGGGGGGCTGGCTCACCCCTCTGATGGCTAATCTGGGTTGTGGATCAGCTCTCTGGAGGCTTGGATCGTCTGTTAGGCCGCACCGGCGGCCATCTTGGTCCACCAAGCTGCTGCAGTATCAACTAATGCAAAGGAGGGGGGCATGGAAAACGATGGCCTTTGCACTGGGGAGGCTAGCGGGCTGGATCTGTACCAAGTAGGGGGTCCTGTGCGGCTTCTACTGCTGTCCAGTGTCCGCGCTGTGGATTAGGCTGCTCAGGAGTAGCCTCCGGGCTGTGCCCCGGGCGATCGAGGCTGGATGGGGTTCTTGAGGGGTTGTTCCCCCCTGTTCTGGATCGCTCCGGTGGTAGCTGCAGGGGACAGGGGCGCCTATGGCCGGAGTAGGTGCGGAGCTCCCGGGTTAGACGTCCATCCTGGAGCTCCCGCACATGCGCCGTTTTTCTCTTTTTAGTGATGTATCCAGTCACAGCATGCAGAGGAGACGGTGGACTGGCTTACTAAACCATCCTCATCCTCTATCACCCAAGCTGAGACTAGTGTGCAGTCCGTCACAGATGCCAGAGCAGCTTATTTTACCTCCTTGTCCACAGCTACTCCTGCCATAGCCCTAGCATCATGCATGGAGGAGTCAGCTGAATTATTTGAACACAGCATCAGCCACTTGCTTCTTGATGATGCACAGGCATTACTTGATTCTCATGTTGGTTCTGAGGTTGGAGAAGGGAGTAATATGACCCTACAGAGTGGGAAGAGCACTGATAAACAACAGATTGGCAGTCATGTTCCCCCAGCCGCAGCATCTTGCCAAGTTGGCTCCAGTGATGATGAGGATAGGAGAATGATGATGATGAGGTCACTGACTTTATCTAAAAAAAACTGTTTATCTTGGCCTGAATGTACTATAAGAGACAGGGGGTTTAGGCAGAGTATGCAACTTTCTTTCAAGCAATTCAAAACTGTCTCTTTCGCTTTGTAAAATCTCGGCTATAACTGGGGTATGCAACTTTCTTTTAAGCAATTCTATAACTGGGGTATTCAACTTTCTTTCAAGCAATTCAAAACTGTCTCACTGCTTTGCAATATCTCTGCTATAACTGGGGTATGCATCAACGTTTTTTATTTGTTAATGATGGATTCCCACCTCCTTTTGGGACCTAAGAGATACTAATCTTTATGACTGGTAAAAAGAGGGTATAAGGGTGTTGCCGCACTACGGAAAATTGGTAATTGATTAGCTGCTGCCTCCACCTGCAGCTGCAAACCAGCTGCTAAAATGGAAAATTATATCTATATGATGTCAAGGTGGATTATGGCGCTGCTATCTAAGTGCATGTGCAAAAAAGTAGTGATCATATATAAACCAAGTCAATAAATAGTATAAAAGTTAGTGTGTAAGTATTAATGAAACGTAAATATATAAATATATTAAAGTGTATAAAGTGCAGTTCAATGTGCATATAACATAAATAAATATAAATAAAAAATATATAAATTAAATGTATATACATAAATTCTTATATTGTAACCCCAAAAAATCCAGGCAAATGACAATATATAATATCATAAAAAATTAAAAAATTAATATGAGATTATAAAAATGAGTAATGCCACTAAATATCTGTCAAAAATCCTTGTGCCAAAAATCAGAATAAAAATGAATTATATATTGCCCTGATGTGCAAACGTAAAGTCCATATGAAGACACCAGTAAATGTCAGCACTATTGGCTGAATTGAGTCCCAATGAGCTGTAGGGCAATCATGTAAAGCAAATATACAAGGATCTGGAGTCCCTGAAGGACCGGAGATCACACTCCTGGCGGGTCCGTGTAACGCCTCTTTTTTTTTTGGAGAGTACAAAATATGGTGCAGCTGTGCATGCTAGCCAATCAGCTTCTAACCTCAGCTTGTTCAATCATGCTTTGACAATAAAACCTTGAAGCTGATTGGTTTCTGCGCAGAGCTGCACCAAATTTTGCACTTTCAAGTTTTAATAAATCAACCCCATTGTATTTGTCTGTCTTCTCCCATTTCTCTAAGGATTGCAGTGATCTATCGGCCTCCCGGACCAGTGTAATGCTTCCTTGATGACTTCTCTGCCTGGCTACCGTACTTTCTCTCCTCCACATTACCCACTATTATCCTTGGTGATTTCAACATCCCCACCAATGTTCACAGCCCAGCTGCATCCCAACTTTTCAATTTAACCTCATCCTTTGACCTTACACAATGGACACAGTCCCCCACTCACTCTGAAGGTAATACCCTTGACCTTGTCTTCTCCCATCTTTGCACCCCCTACAACCTCACCAACACTCCTTTTCCTCTCTCTGACCTCTCTCTGACCACATCCTTATCACTTTCACAATGTGCTTGCCTCCAACCACCTGTCCCACCAAGAGGAAAACAATTACCCGCAGAAACCTTCGCCACTTTATAGCTTCTCTTTTTACTCTGCAACTGACCACCTCCATGACAAAATCTCAGCCCTATCTTGCCCTAACCTGGCCACCTCTATCTACAACAGTCCACTTTCATCCTCACTGGATTCTCTTGCTCCTCTCACTTCACAAAATGTCAGGCCCTGACCATTACAACCTTGGCAGACCGACGACACCAGAAACCTTAAGAGACATAGCCGTGCACTGGAGGGAGTGTGGCATAAAACCAAATCCCAGCATGCGTTCACCCAATATGAATCTGCCTTCTTAAAATACACTTCCTCCCTCCATGCTGCAGAGCAAACCTACTTTGTCACCCTCATTAATATTCTGTCCTCCAGTCCTCGTTGGCTCTTCTTTACTTTTAACTCTCTACTTTCTCCACCACCACCTCTACCCAGTAACTCGCTCACTGCTCACAAGATTGCAAACCACTTAAAAAAAAAGATTGATGCAATTCATGGGGACATCTCTGCCGAGAAATCAAACCCACTTAACATACCCTATGCTAATTCACTCTCAACACTCTCCTCTTTTGACCTTGCTACTACCGAAGAGATCTCTAAAGTTTTCTCAGAGGCCCGCCTTACCACCTGTCTCCTGAATCCTGTTCCCTCATATCTACTGCAGTTACCCTCTTCTTCTATCTTATGTTCCCTCACCCATATTTTCAATCTCTCCCTCTCTACTGGCACCTTTGCCTCCCCTCTAAAACATGCCCTTATCACCCCCATACTTAAAAAGCCCTCACTGGATCCCACCAGCCTGAACAACTTAAGACCCATCTCCTTGCTCCCGTTTGCATCAAAACTTTTAGAATGCTTAGTCTACAACTGTCTTAGCTCCTACCTCACTGACAACCCATTACACCTTGACCCATTACAGTCTGGCTTTCGCTTACACTCCACTGAAACTGCCCTACTGAAGCTCACTAATGACCTACTAACTGCTGAAACCAATGACCACTACTCAATACTCATACTACTCAACCTCTCTGCAGCCTTTGATACTGTTGACCATCCTCTCCTCCTCAAAAAACTCCTCTCTCTTGGCTCTCCTCCTACCTGCCAGATTGCTCCTTCAGTGTGACCTATTACTCTGTTTCCTCCTCTCCACTTCCTCTTTCGTTTGGGGTACCTCAAGATTCTGTCTTCTGACCCCTTCTCTTCTCCATTTACACCTCCTCCCTTGGTCTGTTAATAAACTCCCATGGCTTCCAATACCACCTCTATGCTGATGACACACAAATCTATCTCTCTAATCCTCACCTCACTCCTTCAGTCTCCATTTGCATTACTAACTTACTAACTGACATATCAGCATGGATGCTACACCACTTCCTCAATATCAATCTTTCTAAAACCTATCTCATAATTTTTCCTCCAGCCCATGCCCCTCCCACTGACTTTTCCATCAAGATTAATAATACAACTATAAGTCCATCCCCTCATGCCAAGGTACTAGGTGTAATCCTAGACCCTGACCTGTCCTTTCAGCCCCAAATCCAATCACTGTCCAAATCCTGCAGACTTCACCTCTGAAACATCTCCAAAATATGCCTCTTCCTAACTGTTGACACCACTAAGCAACTTATTCACTCCCTTGGTATCACTCGCCTTGACTATTGTAACTCCCTCCTAATTGGCCTACCTCTCCACAAGCTATCCCTCTTCACTCTATCATGAATGCTGCTGCCAGACTCATCCACCTTACCGACCATTCGGTGTCCGCTACTCCTCTCTGCCAATCCCTCCACTGGCTTCCCATTTCCCAAAGAGTAAAATTAAAAACCCTAACCATAACAAACAAAGCCATTCACAATACTGCTCCAAGCTACATCACCAATCTTATCTCCAAATATCACCCAAACCGTCCTCTACGCTCCTCCCAAGACCTTCTGCTCTCTAGCTCCCTTGTCTCCTCCTCCCATGCTTGTCTCCAGGACTTCCCCAGAGCCTCTCCCATCCTCTGGAACTCTGGAGCACTTTGGGTGCCAATTACTCAGTCATGAAGCACTGTACCAAACAAAATTTTTATAATTTTTTTTACACAAATAGAGATTTTTTTGGTGTTATTTATGTTTGAATATGTATTTTTTTTTGTTCACGAATAAAAATCATGGACATACATTCTCATTTTGTTACTAATAATTACATAAACATATAAGCTTTGGTTAATGAGATTTTACATATTGACCAAAATGAACAAGAGTACAAACAAAAAGTATCTCTATTGGACAGCATAAACCTATGGAGGGGAGTGACCCCTAACTTAGTCCAGATAATAAACATTGATATATAGAGGATATCTCCATTTCTGTTGAGGTGACCAGACAGGAGTATCCCAACCGTGTAAAGCAAATTAAGTGAGTGAGAGGAGATGGCCTAAGAGAAGGAAGAAAAAGGAGAAAGAGAAAGAAGGGAATAAGGGAAAAAGGAAGTAATCAGATAGAGATTAGGGGCTATTAAGGAGGAAGGGGGTGGGGGCGAAGATTGCAAGTCACAAAACAGGGCAGAAAGGCTGCTGACTCAAGGTCCCATAATTAGAGGGTATAGCACACGTCTATAATCTTTTTTTTTAGCTTGTCTGAGGCAGAATAGTGGATCCAAATCATTCACATGGTGGTGAATGTCTCCCATTTGTCTTGTTCCCTGGCCTCCATCTCCTTCATGAGCATAATATCATTGCAATAACTATAGGCATGGTTACTGCATAATGAGGGATCCTTACCAGGTTTGAGAAGGACTACTATTTGGGCTAATAGGAGGGAGGGGGAAGATGTCTTTCATCTATAGAGTTAAAGGATTCTGCTAAAATAGTTGTTAGGAGTGGAGTAAATACTGTGTAAAAATGCGGAGAGGAACTGTCAGGGCCAGGACTCTTGCCCTTGGCCTTTGATTACTTGCACATTTAATTGGAATTCTAGATCCTCAGTGTCTTGGTCAGAGACGGTCGGTAGAGATGTTTCTGATATGTAGGTGTGCATGTGTGAGTTGTCTGTGTCATCTGATGGGGGATTCTGTGTTGTTGAGGGGAAGGGGGCAGGTTATAAAAGAAGTGGTAGCATTGTCAAAATTCTTTGACAATTTCTGAATTAGCGTGAATCTTCCCTTTAGAACATGGTTGGATGAAGGGAATAGATGAGCAGGCCTGTCTAGGCTGTAGAACGCATGCCAAATGTTTGCCGCATTTGTTAGCTTGTGAATAGTGTAGGAATCGCCCTTTATCCCTGGCCACAAGTGAATGATCAGCAATGATTAGCAGATCCCTGCGAGCATTAGATAGTTCCACTAAGGTAAGGGAATCTACTGATTGTTTATGAGTGGCTTTCAGTGTGGCGATTTTGATTAGGAGGCCAGAGATGTCAGACATGCGTGCCCGTTTAAGATGGGTCCTGTGCTGGATGAAAATGCCTCTAAGCACACACTTCAAAGCTTTCCATTTAAGCATGCAGGTGCAGTGTCATCCTGTGCATGGTTAATAATAAATTATCTGATTGCTTGGGAAATGGCTTGGGAGCAGACTGTGTCCATCAGTAAATTGTCGTTTAGCCTCCATGTGTACTCTTTCCTGCGGATTGGTATCCTGCCCAAAGAGAGCTGTACTGGGGCATAGTGTGACCATTGTGTTAAGCCTAATGTCTGGGATATCATAATATAATCTATTCTGCTGTATGAGGAATGAGCAGGGGAATAGTATGTATAGTCTCTGCTTGTAGGGTTGAATACTCGCAACACATCTATCAGTGAGAGTTCTGCAAAAAGTGAGCAGATTTTAGTTAGGGAGGCTGGGGGACATAGAGGACCAGAGGAAGCGTCAAGTCGGGGCATCAATACCGTGTTAAGATCACCCGCCAGGATTACGTTGATAGCACCGAGCTTCTGCAGTTGGGATGTCACCGAGGTGAGGAAGCGGAGTTGATCCTGATTAGGGGAATAAATATGGTGTAAATCATTTGCATTTAGGACACCTTCAAAAAGATAAATCTGCCAAGTGGGTCAATCTGTGAGTCAAGGACCTCTGGGGAGAAGGAGACATGGAAAGCAATATTCACTCCTTTAGATCTTGCTAAGGGATTGGTGCTGTGAAATCGAGTAGGATATTGTTTATAGGGGAGATGTGGAGTAGCATCTGACCAAAAGTGTGTCTCTTGCAGTAGGAGAATTTGGGTACGGAGTTTATGAAAATGGTAAAGGATTTGTCTGCGTTTTTCAGGTGTACTAAACCCTCTACAGTTTAAGGAGGATACTTTCAATGGAGCCTGGGAAGTCAAGTATAATAACCAGAAATGTCAGACGTGAGCTGAGAGGAGGGGAAGCTCGTTGGCTCAAAGGGTGGGGTGGGGAAATGAAAAGGGGGGAGAATAGGTTTGGGGAGGGAAAGAGCAAAAGATCAGAGTGTAGGGAATACAAATGTCGTATTGCTTCAGTCGTTAATGAAATTCTGAAAGCATTTAAATGTTTGGGTTGAGGGGTGTGCAGTGGCAAGTATATCCACATGGTGGCGGTGCTGTATAGCAATGCAAACATCTTATTTTGCTGTAGAGGTAAAGGGGGACCTCTAGTGGTGAAAGATAAGGATAGGAAATGAAAAAGACAGGAAAGGAAAAACCATGTCTCTAATGGCCTACATACGAAATCTACTAGAAGAGAACCACAATGGGTGCCAAAAACCCTAACGTGGGGTACATCGCACAGAGTGGTCGGCACGAATCAGCAAACAAGGTAAACATTTTTATAGGTATTGCAGCTCAGAGCCCTGAGGTATAGCAAAAACAAATTATAAGTAGAGTTGACACACTTGGATGTTCGGGTTCGGCGAGTTCGGCCGAACTTCGCGAAAAAGTTCGGGTTCGGCGCCGAACTTGACCCGAACCCCATTGAAGTCAATGATGACCCAAACTTTTGGGCACAAAAAATGGCTCTAAAAAAGTCCTGGAAAGGGCTAAAAGGGCTGCAAAAGGAAGCAAAATGGGGGTAAGAGTAGGACAAGTGCCCTGCAAACAAATGTGGATAGGGAAATAGCATAAAATCACATAAATAAAATAAAAAATAGAGGAGAGGGGGAGGAGGTGGATGGAGGTGGATGTGGAGTAGGAGGTTGAGGAGGCGGTGACCGTGGCGGTGTAGGTGGAAGTGGCAGTGGAGGAGGAGGAGGTAGCCAACACTGTTTTTTGTTTGTTTGGTTTTTTTTCTAATTGGGGTAGCCCGCAAAATATTAAGACATATTAAAAAAAAAAAGTATACCAATGGCTGTGTGAGGCCGGTCTAAATGTCTGTTGTGCACAAGGTACAGACAAGTCTTGTGGGATCCATGCCTGGTTCATTTTAATAAACATTAGCTTGTCCACATTGGCTGTGGACAGGCGGCTGCGCTTGTCTGTGATAACGCCCCCTGCCGTGCTAAACACACGTTCAGACAATACACTGGCTGCAGGGCAGGCCAGCACCTCCAAGGCATAAAGGGCAAGCCCAGGCCATGTGCTCAATTTGGACACCCAGAAGTTGAATGGGGCAGATCCATCAGTCAGTATGTATAGGCGTGTGCACACATACTGTTCCACCATGTTGCTGAAATGCTGCCTCCTGCTAAGACGTTGCCTATTATCTGGTGGTGCTATTTGTTGTGGCGTGCTGCTAACAAAGCTTTTCCCCATTTTGGCCATGCTAACCCTGCCTTCTGAGGTGCTGGCAGTGCCACAGCTGCATTGGCGACCTCTTCCTCCTCCTCCTCCTCTGCTTTCACCTTGTGCTTCCACTGAGCCACCGGTGTCATTTGGGAATACCCTCAGCAGCGCGTCTAACAGAGTGCACTAGTAGTCGCGCATCTTCTGATCACACTCTAGTGAGGGAATTAAGGACGGCACATTGTCCTTGTAATGGGGATCCAGCAGGGTGGTCAGCCAGTAATCAGCACAAGTTACAATGTGGGCAACTCGGCTGCCGTTGCGCAGGCACTGCAGCATATAGTCACTCATGTGTTCCAGGCTGCCCAGAGGCAAAGACAAGCTGTCCTCTGTGGGAGGTGTATCATCTGTGTCCTCCGTATCCCCCAGCCACGCTCCAGTGATGCCCATGAGCTGTGTTGGGTGCCACCCTGCTGTAAACACGGTTCCTCCTCCTCCTCCTCCCCATCATCCTCGTCCTCCTCATCTTCAAGAACTGTGCCCTGGCTTGAAAATTTTTTACCTGGCCTATGCTGGTGCAGGAACCCACCCTCCGAGCCACTTGTGAATGACTGGCCTGATAACCATGGAAATTACCCCTCTTCCTCCTCCTCTTCCTCCTGTGCCACATCCTCTTCCATCATCGCCCAAAGTGTTTTTTCAAGGAGACATAGAAATGGGATAGTAATGCTGAGAACAGTGTCATCGGCACTGGCCGTGTTGGTAGAGTACTCGAAACACCGCAATATGCTACACAGGTCTCGCATGGAGGCCCACTCGGTGGTGAAGTGGTGCTGTTTCGCAGAGCGACTGACCTGTGCTTGCTGCAGCTGAAACTCCACTATTGCCTGCTGCTGCTCGCAGACTCTCCAGCATGTGCAAGGTGGAGTTCCACCTTGTGGGCACGTCGCATAGGAGGTGGTGAGCAGGAAGGCCGAAGTTCCACTGCAGCGCAGACAGGCGAGCAGCAGCAAGGTGAGAACGCTGAAAGCACATGCACCAGGCAAGGGATGTGAGTCAAACCGGCTAGGCCCAGAGCTGCTACGAGATTGCGCCCATTATCATACACCACCAGGCCGGGCTTGAGGCTCAGTGGCAACAACCACTCATCGGTCTCTTGTTCAATGCCCATCCACAGCTGCAGCGCAGTGTGGGGTTTATCCCCCAAACATATCAGTTTTAAACCAGCCTGCTGTTGTTTCCCCCTGGATGTGCTGAAGTTGGTGGTGAAGGTGTTACGCTGAGCGGATGAGGAGGTGGTCGAGGAGGAGGAAGCAGAGTAGGAGGAGGAGGCAACAGGAGGCAAAGAGAAATGCCCTGCAATCCTGGGTGGCAGAAGGACATGTGCAAAACTGCTAGCCGCCTCAGGCTCACCCGCCACTACATTTGCCCAGTGTGCAGTTAGCGAGATATAGCGTCCCTGCCCGTGCATACTAGTCCACATATCAGTGGTTGTGTGGACCTTGCCACAGATGGCATTGTGCAGTGCACACTTGATCTTGTCCCTGACTTGTTTGTGCAGGGAAGGGATGGCTCGCCTGGAAAAGTAGTGGCGGCTGGGAACCACGTACTGTGGGACAGCCACTGCCATCAGGTTTTTAAAACTGTCAGTGTCCACCAGATGGAATGACAGCATTTCAAAGGCCAGGAATTTTGAAATGCTGGCATTCAGGGCCAGGGATTGCGAGTGGGTAGGGGGGTACTTCCTCTTGGGAGATAGACAGCGGTAAGCTTCCATGGGAACATGGTGTGGAAGTGCTTGGGGACAGTGGCGGACATGGTGCATTGCTGTCACATGCTCTGTTTGCTGGCTGGCAGGTGACACTGGCACTGTAGAGTTGGAAGAAGAGGCTGAGGCAGCAGCAGAAGAGGAAGCAGGAGGAGGCGAAACCTTTCTTGGATTTTGAGGTACTTATTCCACTGCAGCTTGTGCATTTAGATGCCTGGTCATGCAGGTTGTGCTCAGGTTTAGAACATTTATGCCTCGCTTCAGGCTCTCATTGCACAGCGTGAAAACCACTTGTGTCTTGTCGTCAGCACATTGTCTGAAGAACTGCCACGCCGAGGAACGCCTTTGAGCTGCCTTTGGTGTGCTAGGTCCCTGGGTGAGGTGGGTAGTAGCAGGCGTACTGTTTAGGGGACGGTCGCTCTGCTTTTGCAACCTGCTTCATATTTTGCTGTGCAGGTGCCTCTGTGCGACCACCACCTCTTCCTCCAAACTGCACACGTTACTTGCATGACCTTCATTCCATGAGGAGTCTAGGACCTCATCATCCTCCACATCATCTTCCACGAACTCTTCACGACTGCCCTCCTTGTCAATCTGCACACTGTACAAAGCCGCAGCAGTTGGCACCTGTGTTTCGTCATCATCAGAGACGTGCTGCGGTGGTGTTTCCATGTCCTCTTTCTGCAACAGAAGTGGTTGAGCATCTGTGCACTCAATGTCTTCCACTTCTGTGGCAGGGCTATGTAGGTGGCCCACGCAATGCACACCAGCAGAGTCATCAAAAAGCAGAAGAGGCTGCTGCATGACAATCTGCTCAGACTGCTTGGCTGATTTACAAGGGGCTGAGGTGAAAGACAGATGGCCATGGGGTTCAGGTGCCAACTCTGAGCTTTCGGCAAGGGACCGGGTGGGAGACAATGTGAAGGAACTGGAGGCAAATTTGGATGCAAATATACTTTTTAGCACAAATTTAGATTATTTTTTAAACCAGCAATGTCAACGCACTTTTTAATTTCGTGCAAGAAATACATAACAAGGTGCAAATGTAGTGTGTAGCACTATTTATTATTACTAAAAAAAAAAGAATAATAAATTATTAATCTTTTTTTTTTTAAACAACAATGTAGATGCACTTTTTATTTCTGTGCAAGAAATGCACAGCAAGGTGCAAATGTACTGTGTAGCACTATTTATTAACCACTTACCAACCGGGCCCCTTTTTTACATTTGTTGGTTACTAGCTAAAAACATTTTTTTTGCTAGAAAATTACTTAGAACCCCCAAACATTATATATATATTTTTTTCAAGCACCCTAGAGAATAAAATGGCGATCATTGCAATGCTTTTTGTCACACAGTATTTGCGCAGCGGTCTTTCAAGTGCGATTTTTTTGGAAACATTTTACTTTTTTGAGTTAAAAAATAAGACAACAGTAAAGTTAGCCCAATTTTTTTGTATATTGTGAAAGAGGATTTTTTTTGCTAGAAAATTACTTAGAACCCCCAAACATTATATATATATTTTTTTTTCAAACACCCTAGAGAATAAAATGGCGATCGTTGCAATGCTTTTTGTCACACGGTATTTGCGCAGCGGTCTTTCAAGCTCAATTTTTTTGGAAAAATTTTACTTTTTTGAGTTAAAAAATAAGACAACAGTAAAGTTAGCCCAATTTTTTTGTATATTGTGAAAGAGGATATTACACCGAGTAAATAAATACCATACACGACACGGTTGAAAATTTTGCGCACTCGCGGAATGGCGACAAATTCCGGTACTTAAAAATTTCCATAGGCGACACTTTAAAATGTTTTATCCGTTACCAGGTTAGAGGTGCAGAGGAGGTCTTTTGCTAGAATTATTGCTCACATTCTGGCAATTGCGGCAATAACTCACATGTGTGGTTTGAACACCGTTTTCATATGTGGGCGAGACTTATGTATGCCTTTTCTTTGCTGCGCGAGCTCGCGGGGATGGTGGCACTTTACATTTTTTTTTTTAATTTTATTTATTTATTTATTTTTAACACTGTTCCTTTAAAAAAAAAATCTGATCACTTTTATTGCTATCACAAGGAATGAAAACATCTCTTGTGATACTAATATATGGTGACAGGTACTCTTTTTGGAGGGCTGGGAGGTCTAAAAGACCATCCCTCCTTTGCACTTCACAGTATTCAGATCGCCAAAAATGGCGATTCTGAATACTGTCATTTTTTTTAAATTGGCGCAGTTAGCCGCCGAGTAAATCGGAAACGACTTTGTGACGTCACTTCCGGAATTTGTCGAAGGAGACCCAATCGGAGCCGATTACGGCTTCTATCAGGTCTCCTTCCAGCCGGTGGAGGCGCCGGATCGTCGCTCCGGTCTCCCGGTGGGACGGGAGGCCAGAGAAGAGAGGCGGAAGGCCACGGGAGGGGCTGGGATAACGACCGAGCGGCTCTCGAGCTGGATCGGTCGTTATGCCTGGATAGCCGACCATCCGCTCTAAAAAATGATACTGGGATATGTCCCGGTACAGACGCTCAAAGCAAGCCGCCGTCTATTTATGGCGCTGGGGCTGAACCGGTTAATAATAAAAAAAAATAAAGAATAATAAATTATTATTCTTTTTTTTTTAAAAGCATTAATTTAGATGCACTTTTTTTGGGCAAGAAATGCACAGCAAGGTGCAAATGTACTATGTAACACTATTTATTAATATAATAAAAAAAAAATATTCTTTTTTTAATCCAGCACTGTAGATGCAGCAGGATCCTCTCCCTATACCAGTATGAGATGCTTTTAGAACACTAATCTGTCCCTCACACCAGAAGCAGGGACCTCTCCCTATACCAGTATGATATGATTTTAGTACACTAATCTGTCCCTCACACCAGCAGCAGGAACCTCTCCCTATACCAGTATGATATGATTTTAGAACACTAATCTGTCCCTCACACAAGCAGCAGGAACCTCTCCCTATACCAGTATGATATGATTTTAGAACCCTAATCTGTCCCTCACAGCAGCAGCAGGAACCTCTCCCTATACCAGTATGATATGATTTTAGAACACTAATCTGTCCCTCACAGCAGTAGCAGGATCCTATCCCTATACCAGTATGAGATGATTTTAGAACACTAATCTGTCCCTCACACTAGCAGCAGGAACCTCTCCCTATACCAGTATGAGATGATTTTAGAATATTAATCTGTCCCTTACACCAGCAGCAGCAACCTTTCCCTATACCCATATGATATGATTTTAGAACACTAATCTGTCCCTCACACCAGCAGCAGGAACCTCTCCCTATACCAGTATATGATTTTAGAACACAAACCTGTCCCTCACACCAGCAGCAGGAACCTCTTCATATACCAGTATGATATGATTTTAGAACACTAATCTGTCCCTCACACCAGCAGCAGAAACCTCTCCCTATACCAGTATGATATGATTTTAGAATACTAATCTGTCCCTCACACAAGCAGCAGGATCCTCTCCCTATACCAGTATGATATGATTTTAGAACCCTAATCTGTCCCTCACAGCAGCAGTAGGAACCTCTCCCTATACCAGTATGATATGATTTTAGAACACTAATCTGTCCCTCACAGCAGCAGCAGGATCCTTTCCCTATACCAGTATGAGATGATTTTAGAACACCAATCTGTCCCTCACACCAGAAGCAGGAACCTCTCCCTATACCAGTATGAGATGATTTTAGAACATTAATCTGTCCTTCACACCAGCAGCAGGAACCTTTCCCTATACCCATATGATATGATTTCAGAACACTAATCTGTCCCTCACAGCAGCAGCAACAACCTCTCCCTATACCAGTATGATATGATTTTAGAACACAAATCTGTCCCTCACACCAGCAGCAGGAACCTCTCCCTATACCAGTATGATATGATTTTAGAACACAAATCTGTACCTCACACCAGCAACAGAAACCTCTCCCTATACCAGTATGATATGATTTTAGAACACTAATCTGTCCCTCACACCAGCAGCAGCAACCTCTCCCTATACCGGTATGATATGATTTTAGAACACTAATCTGTCCCTCACACCAGCAGCAGAAACCTATCCCTATACCAGTATGATATGATTTTAGTACACGAATATGTCCCTCACAGCAGCAGCAGGAACCTCTCCCTATAACAGTATGATATGATTTTAGAATACTAATCTGTCCCTCACACAAGCAGCAGGAACCTCTCCCTATACCAGTATGATATGATTTTAGAACCCTAATCTGTCCCTCACAGGAGCAGCAGGATCCTATCCCTATACCAGTATGAGATGATTTTAGAACACTAATCTGTCCCTCACACCAGAAGCAGGAACCTCTCCCTATACCAGTATAATATGATTTTAGAACACAAATCTGTCCCTCACACCAGCAACAGAAACCTCTCCCTATACCAGTATGATATGATTTTAGAACACTAATCTGTCCCTCACACCAGCAGCAGGAACTTCTCCCTATACCAGTATGAAATGATTTTAGAACACTAATCTGTCCCTCACACCAGCAGCAGCAACCTCTCACTATACCGGTATGATATGATTTTAGAACACTAATCTGTCCCTCACACCAGCAGCAGGAACCTCTCCCTATACCAGTATGAAATGATTTTAGAACACTAATCTGTCCCTCACAGCAGCAGCAGGAACCTCTCCCTATACCAGTATGATATGATTTTAGAAAACGTACCATTCCCTCAATGCAGCAGCAGGAACCTCTCCCTATACCAGTATGATATGAGTTTAGAACACTAATCTGCCCCTTACACCAGCAGCAGGAACCTCTCCCTATACCAGTATGATATGATTTTAGAACACTAATCTGTCCCTCACAGCAGCAGCAGGTACCTCTCCCTATAGCAGTATGAGATGATTTAAGAACACCAATCTGTCCCTCACACCAGCAGCAGGAACCTCTCCCTATACCAGTATGATATGAGTTTAGAACACTAACCTGCCCTTCACGCCAGCAGCAGGAACCTCTCCCTATACCAGTGTAATATGATTTTAGAACATTAATCTGTCCCTCACAAGAGCTGGAGGTACCTCTCCCTATACCAGTATGAGATGATTTTAGAACACTAATCTGTCCATCACACCAGCAGCAGGAACCTCTCCCTATACCAGTATGATATAATTTTAGAAAACGAATTTGTCCCTCACACCAGCAGCAGGAACCTCTCCCTATAGCAGTATGAGATTATTTTAGAACACTAATATGTCCCTCACAGCAGCAGCAGTAACCTCTCCCTATAACAGTATGATATGATTTTAGAATACTAATCTGTCACTCACACAAGCAGCAGGAACCTCTCCCTATACCAGTATGAAATGATTTTAGAACACTAATCTGTCCCTCACACCAGCAGCAGAAACCTATCCCTATACCAGTATGATATGATTTTAGTACACTAATATGTCCCTCACAGCAGCAGCAGGAACCTCTCCCTATACCAGTATGATATGATTTTAGAATACTAATCTGTCCCTCACACAAGCAGCAGGAACCTCTCCCTATACCAGTATGATATGATTTTAGAACCCTAATCTGTCCCTCACAGCAGCAGTAGGTACTTCTCCCTATACCAGTATAATATGATTTTAGAACACAAATCTGTCCCTCACACCAGCAACAGAAACCTCTCCCTATACCAGTATGATATGATTTTAGAACGCTAATCTGTCCCTCACACCAGCAGCAGGAACTTCTCCCTATACCAGTATGAAATTATTTTAGAACACTAATCTGTCCCTCACGCCAGCAGCAGCAACCTCTCCCAATACCGGTATGATATGATTTTAGAACACTAATCTGTCCCTCACACCAGCAGCAGGAACCTCTCCCTATACCAGTATGAAATGATTTTAGAACACTAATCTGTCCCTCACAGCAGCAGCAGGAACCTCTCCCTATACCAGTATGATATGATTTTCGAAAACATACCATTCCCTCACAGCAGCAGCAGGAACCTCTCCCTATACCAGTATGATATGAGTTTAGAACACTAATCTGCCCCTTACACCAGCAGCAGGAACCTCTCCCTATACCAGTATGATATGATTTTAGAACACTAATCTGTCCCTCATAGCAGCAGCAGGAACCTCTCCCTATAGCAGTATGAGATGATTTAAGAACACTAATCTGTCCCTCACACCAGCAGCAGTAACCTCTCCCTATACCAGTATGATATGAGTTTAGAACACTAATCTGCCCTTCACGCCAGCAGCAGGAACCTCTCCCTATACCAGTGCAATATGATTTTAGAACATTAATCTGTCCCTCACAGCAGCAGCAGGTACCTCTCCCTATACCAGTATGAGATGATTTTAGAACACTAATCTGTCCATCACACCAGCAGCAGGAACCTCTCCCTATACCAGAATGATATGATTTTAGAACACTAATTTGTCCCTCACACCAGCAACAGAAACCTCTCCCTATACCAGTATGATATGATTTTAGAACACTAATCTGTCCCTCACACCAGCAGCAGGAACCTCTCCCTATACCAGTATGATATGATTTTAGAACACTAATCTGTCTCTCACACCAGCAGCAGGAACCTCTCCCTATACCAGTATGATATTATTTTAGAACCCTAATCTGTCCCTCACACCAGCAGCAGGAACCTCTTCTTATACCAGTATGATATGATTTTAGAACATTAATCTGTCCCTCACAGCAGCAGCAGGAACCTCTCCCTATACCAGTATGATATGATTTTGGAACACTAATCTGTCCCTCACACCAGCAGCAGGAACCTCTCCCTATACCAGTATGATATGATTTTTGAACACTAATCTGTCCCTCACAGCAGCAGCATGAACTTCTCCCTATACCAGTATGATATGATTTTAGAACACTTATCTGTCCATCACACCAGCAGCAGGAACCTCTCCCTATACCAGTATGAGATGATTTTAGAACACTAATCTGTCCCTCACACCACTAGCAGGAACCTCTCCCTATACCAGTATGAGATGATTTTAGAACACTAATCTGTCCCTCACACCAGCAGCAGGAGCCTCTCCCTATACCAGTATGAGATGATTTTAGAATACTAATCTGTCCCTCACACCAGCAGCAGAAACCTCTCCCCATACCAGTATGATATGATTTTAGTACACTAATCTGTCCCTCACAGCAGCAGCAGGAACCTCTCCCTATACCAGTATGATATGATTTTAGAATACTAATCTGTCCCTCACACAAGCAGCAGGAACCTCTCCCTATACCAGTATGATATGATTTTAGAACCCTAATCTGTCCCTCACAGCAGCAGTAGGAACCTCTCCCTATACCAGTATGATATGATTTTAGAACCCTAATCTGTCCCTCACAGCAGCAGCAGGAACCTCTCCCTATACCAGTATGATATGATTTTAGAACACTAATCTGTCTCTCACACCAGCAGCAGGAACCTCTCCCTATACCAGTATGATATGATTTTTGAACACTAATCTGTCCCTCACAGCAGCAGCAGGAACTTCTCCCTATACCAGTATGATATGATTTTAGAACACTTATCTGTCCATCACACCAGCAGCAGGAACCTCTCCCTATACCAGTATGATATAATTTTAGAACACTAATTTGTCCTTCACACCAGCAGCAGGGACCTCTCCCTATAGCAGTATGAGATTATTTTAGAACACTAATCTGTCCCTCACAACAGCAGCAGGAACCTCTCCCTATACCAGTATGAGATGATTTTAGAACACTAATCTGTCCCTCACACCACTAGCAGGAACGTCTCCCTATACCAGTATGAGATGATTTTAGAACACTAATCTGTCCCTCACACCAGCAGCAGGAGCCTCTCCCTATACCAGTATGAGATGATTTTAGAACACTAAGCTGTCCCTCACAGCAGCAGCAGGAACCTCTCCCTATAGCAGTATGAGATGATTTTAGAACACTAATCTGACTCTCACACCAGCAGCAGGAACCTCTCCCTATACCAGTATGATGTGATTTTAGAACACTAATCTGTCCCTCACACCAGCAGCAGGAACCTCTCCCTATACCAGTATGATCTGATTTTAGAACACTAATCTGTCCCTCACAGCAGCAGCAGGAACCTCTCCCTATACCAGTATGATATGATTTTAGAACACTAATCTGCCCCTAACAGCAACAGCAGGAACCTCTCCCTATAGCAGTATGAGATGATTTTAGAACACTAATCTGTCCCTCACACCAGCAGCAGGAACCTCTCCCTATACCAGCATGATATGATTTTAGAGCACTAATCTGTCCCTCACACCAGCAGCAGGAGCCTCTTCCTATACCAGTATGATATGATTTTAGAACACTAATCTGTCCCTCACACCAGCAGCAGGAACCTCTTCCTATACCAGTATGCTATGGTTTTAGAACACTAATCTGTCCCTCACACCAGCAGCAGGAACCTCTCCCTATACCAGTATGAAATGATTTTAGAACACTAATCTGTCCCTCACAGCAGCAGCAGGAACTTCTCCCTATAGCAGTATGAGATGATTTTAGAACACTTATCTGACCCTCACACCAGCAGCAGGAACCTCTCCCTATACCAGTATGATGTAATTTTAGAACACTAATCTGTCCCTCACACCTGCAGCAGAAACCTCTCCCTATACCAGTATGATATTATTTTAGAACACTAATCTGTCCCTCACACCAGCAGCAGGAACCTCTCCCTATACCAGTATGAGATGATTTTAGAACACTAATCTGTCCCTCACACCAGGAGCAGGAACCTCTCCCTATATCAGTATGATATGATTTTAGAACACTAATCTGTCCCTCACACCAGCAGCAGGAACTTCTCCCTATACCAGTATGATATGATTTTAGAACACTAATCTGTCCCTCACAGCAGCAGCAGGAACCTCTCCCTATAGCAGTATGAGATGATTTTAGAACACTAATCTATCCCTCACACCAGCACCACAAACCTCTCCCTATAGCAGTATGAGATGATATTAGAACGCTAATCTATCCCTCACACCAGCACCAGCAATCTCTCCCTATAACAGTATGAGATGATTTTAGAACGCTAATCTATCCCTCACACCAGCACCAGGAAGGAACCTCTCCCTATAGCAGTATGAGATGATTTTAGAACACTAATCTATCCCTCACAGCATCAGCAGTAACCTCTCCCTATAGCAGTATGAGATGATTTTAGAACGCTAATCTATCCCTCAAACCAGCACCAGGAAACTCTCCCTAAACTATTTATGAGATGATTTTAGAACGCTAATCTTTCCCTCACAGCGGCTGCAGCATCCTCTCCCTACACTAATCTGAGAGCATGTGACATGCATCGCTAGCTACGCGACTCCAGCTCATATTGAGGCTGGGTCACATGATGCACTGGCCAATCACAGCCATGCCATTAGTAGGCATGGCTGTGATGGCTTCTAACTTAACAGTTCGGGTGCGCTCAACTCGAATTCTGCTTTGATAGCGTAGAAATGCACCCTGAAAATTACATCCTTGGGATATGCAGGGTTAGGGTTCTGGGGGCCCAGAGCTCTATAGATGTGGTCAAGCTCAATGGGTGTCTCCTTAGGTTTTTGAAGCAGTTTGTTAAATCCTTGGGCTCTACTGTCTCCGGTAAGCCTTTGCGAATATTTTTGTGTCTGTCTCTATTTTCATGGTCGTCCTGATGCAGTATAATTTGTTGAATTTGGGAAGTTTGTTCCTTAAGGATTGCCTCATGAGAATTAAGTGTAGCTGCGGTGCATTCTATATCCTCCATCCTGCCTTTGACATCTCTACGGAGCTCAAATATTTCTTGCTTGTAAGAGTGCTCCAGCCTTTTTTCATAGGCCTCAAAATCATGCCTGGTTGGCAGGGCCTTAATGTAGGCCTCCTTGTCCCAGCTCAAGCCTGAGCGTTGTGAGTCAAGGGAAGGGCAGCCAGAGTGGATGGACCCGCGGTCTGACTCCTGAGGAAAACGGGTGCGCTGCCTTGTCCTCATATGTGTAGATGAGAGCGGTGTGTCCATATGCCATGAGGACGGGTGGTGTGCTGTGGAGCGGGCCGGTGCCATCTTGGAAGAGGATGAGAAGCTCTGAGTTTGCCCTGAATGGGTAAAGAATCAGCTGATCTCCCCTTCTTTTTGCTGCCCGGGTGTTTTGTGGCTTTCTCCTCCACTCTTCTTCACCATTACCGTTAGTTTGGCCAGTTATTGCGGTGCTGGGAGCTGTCTCTGTGCTGATCCATGCAGAAGCCAGTGGAAGCAGCGTCTTACCGCTCCATGCGCTAGCTTTTGGTGGTATTTTATCACCTCTGGGTTTTTTATTTTTTGCAACATAAGTTAAAAAAGAGCAAAAATTTTGGAAAAAGAAACACTTTTTTTTAGTTTCTATGATAAGATTTTGCAAATACGTCATCTTTGTTCATACATTTGGGCCAAAACCTATACTTCCAAAAATTAATTCAGCCAATTACTGATCAATTAACTGAATTCAGCAGCGCTACAGGATTAGATGATTAATAAGCCTATGAATGTGTCATATTAAGTGTTTGTACAATCTTTAAATGAAGTCATTCAATTCAACACCTATCAGCAATGAGTTGATACACATAGGTGAAATTGTATAAATAACGTCTGAGGCTGAGTCCAAACAAAAAGTCCAAAAGTATATAAAACACATCCAAGATTCAGGGGTGATTCCACACACGCTCAATCTTCATAAAAAAGATCCACCACCACACCGAGTGTGAAGGAAAGGGGGCTTTCCCCCTATATGGAGAGACTCACCGGAGCTGAGATCAAAAACAGCCCCTTGTAATTATATATGCTGCCGGATGAGAGGACATCAATCACGTATCCACACCCGGTCTCCGTTACTATAATCAGGTCTCTGTTGCTTAGATCAGCCCGTATCCTTCAATGAATAAAAGCTTCAATAGTGCATTATCTTTTATGAATCTTTATTAATAAATAACAGTACCCCCCTTCGGGGTGTGCACTCACATTAAAATCATCAATAACAGCGTGAAATTAATGAATAATAAGAATGTCAGAGATGGATCCCTCTCACCGCCTCTCTGCCTACAGCTGATCTGCGGTGTTCCCGGGTGAGATCACCTCCGACCGTCCTAGTTGCCAGAGATGACGTCTTGGTCACGCTCTGACGCGTTTCGTCATTCCTTAGTCTGAGGGCGTGACCAGACGACACTATGCACCTCTCTTATACACAGGCAACCTTTCACTGTTAACCCCTATGTATGTGGATTACATCCCGTGTGCTTCTAAGTTCGCATCTAGCATCCAACCACAAAGGTTAAAAAATGTATTCACCATACACAGTGGGATTGTATCGCATCTGGGTATGTGCATCTAGGTTCACAGTGGGATTGTAACGCATCTAGATATGTGCGTCTGGGTTGACATCTAGCGTCCAATCCCAGAGGTTAAAATGTGTTCACCATACACATTGGGATTGTATCGCAGATATCAAACCAATTCCACAACAAGAAAAAAACCATAATGATGTAAACAAAATTATATAGATTAGATTCCAACTGCAAACATAGATTGACTCGTCTGGTACCCCTTAATTTGGGATGGCCTGAATTGGTCACAAAGAACAAATGATCACCTCAACCCCTATATAGGTAACCACTAGTCTGGACCTCTTTTGTCAGTAATTAAATCATGCAGGTTATACCACACAAAATAAACTTTGATAAAGTGTAGAAAAAACTGCATTACCATCCCAGCATTAACATCTATGTTAATATACATTAAAACCCCCTATTAAAATCTATTCATAAAGAATAAAATTACAGTGATCATGAAATAAAAACACACAAATATATGCATAAAATATATGTAAATTCATCCTGAATCGGAACTGTGTATAAACTATATAATAATCATCCTGAATCAGACAGTAAATAATCTATATAGACTAAATATAAAAATCATCCCAAATCCGATAGTGAATGATTTGTATAAACCATATATAAAGATCATCCTAAATCCAAATAATGTACGAATAATATATGAAAAATACCAAAAGGATATATAAAAAAAATCATCCTAAATCAAAAAATGCATAAAGGATATATAAAAATCATCCTAAATCAAATAATGGGTAATTAGTCAGTCTCATACTATAGATCATGAATATTAATAGGTAATTGATATAACGAAAACTCTAGCACTTAGGTATAGACCGAACGATCCCATACAAGCATGTGGGAGAGTGACGACAATCAATCGATCTCTACTAAACAGCCAGAAAAGACATTCCTCACCAAACTGTCTTAGGAATTATTAATAAACGCATTCACGTCTAACTCCACATTCATACCCATAGGTTCCAGAGTATTGGCCAAGTATATCCACTTCGTTTCATATTTCGAAATCTCTCTAATTTTATTCACTCCTCGCCAGTGCGGGGCCAATTTTTCAATACCCCAAAACTTTAGTCCAGAGGGATCCCTATTATGTTTATTTCGAAAATGCAGGGACACACTATGCTCCCTAAAGCCTGCCTTGATGTTACTAATGTGTTCGGACACACGCTTGCTCAATGTTCTTTTTGTGTGCCCTATATATAGTAAATTGCAGGGACATTGGAGAGCGTATACTACGTATGTGGATCCACACGTTATAACATCCTTAATCTTAAATACCCTCTCATCATCGGTGGATGTAAACTGCGTAAAGTTCCTTAGATGGGTATTTACCTGTCTGCAGGATATACACCTGCGACATGCAAAAAACCCATTCCTATTCCAAAACATTTGAGGTCTGGCAGGAGGGTCCACAATTTTCTTAAATAAACACTGGTTTTGGGGGAATTTCTTTCTTCAAATGTTTATCTAAACAAAGTATATCCCAGTGTTTCTTAATAATAGATTCTACCTCTCGGTATTGGGAATGAAAATCACTGAAGAATCCCCAAGCAAACTTATCATTCGTTTCTTTGAATTTAGTAGTCAGACACTGGTCCCTAGGGACTGCTTCCACTTCCCTCATTGTTTCCTCCAATGCTGTGGGTCTATAGCCTTTCTCAATAAAACGATTTTTTATGATCTGTGCTTGTTCTTTAAAGTCCATATCCTCAGTGCAATTTCTCCTCACCCGCATCAGCTGCCCTTTTGGTATGTTCTTCAACCAGATCGGATGATGGCCACTTTGGATGGCTAAATAACTATTCCGATCTGTTGCTTTGAAGAACACCTTGGTGCTAATGCTGTGATCTGTTACCAAAACTGTTAAGTCCAAAAAATCCACCTGTTCCTTACTCCATTTATATTCCAACCGTATGTTGTTAGTGTTGTTGTTTAATTCAGTCAGAAATTCTTCCAAAGAGGATTCTGTTCCTCCCCAAATCAGGAACAGGTCATCTATGTATCTCTTATAAAATAATAACTCATGCCTAGGTTTAGAATAGATGGATCTGTCTTCCCACTCACTCATAAATAAGTTGGCGAGGCTGGGCGCAAATTTAGCGCCCATCGCCACGCCTTTCTTCTGGGTATAAAATTTACCAGCACACCAGAAGTAATTATGTGTGAGACAGAAATCCAGTACCATCCCCAAAAATCTCTTCTGTACACCTGGTAGATCGTCTCTCTTACTTAAAGCCCAGTTTAAGGATAACAAAGCATCTTCATGTTGTATGATGGTGTACAGGGATGAAACATCCGCAGTCACCAAAAAAACTTCTTGCTGGTCATCTATCCCCACTTTAGTTAATTGATTAATAAAATCTTTTGTGTCCTTTAAATAGGCTTTGGTGGAAACCACACTTGCTTGTAAAAAGCGATCCAAGTATTCCCCAATCCTGGCTGTTACGGACCCGATGCCGTTTACAATAGGCCTGCCAGGTGGGTTTAAAACATCTTTGTGAATTTTTGGAAGCGTGTAAATGGTGGGAATCCTATTGAAAGTCGGGTATAAATATTTTTTCTCTTTCTGATTCAAAACTTCCATCCTATGTCCACTCTCAATGAGATTACCCAGATCCCTGCGGTATGCCATAGTTGGATCACATTTCAACTCACCATATGTGTCCGTATCCTTCAACATATGGGTAAGTTGTGAATCATAAAAGGCTTTTGTCAGGATGACCACACCACCCCCTTTATCAGCAGGTCTGATAATGATGTCTTTTCTCTCCTCCAGGGCTTTAATCCCTTCCTCAATGTATTTAGGATTCAAATTCTTCTGGGGTTGGATGGTCTCTAAATCCTTCAACACTAATCTTTTAAAGGTCTGAACGTAGTGATTACTTGGTAGAGGTGGATTAAATGTAGATTTATTACGTAATCCACTATCAATGCCTTGTTGTGCCCTTGCCACTCTTTCTACTGGATTTTTATTTAGACCAAGAAAATATTTTTTAATGTTTAATTTCCTAACATATTTGTGGATGTCCATGTAAACATTAAATTTATTAATGGGTCTTTTAGGTGCACACTTCAAACCTGCATTTAGAATATTCAATTCTTTATTGGACAATTGGACTTGGGCTAAATTATAGATACCCTCTAATCTTTTTCCCTTCTTCTTTTTTTGGATGCGTACTCCCGCTCTACATCCTCTTCTTCTTGTCTGTTCTTTTGGGGGTAATACATATTCCTGTCCATCCATGTTGGCAGTTGCCACCATTGTTGTTCCTTCGGGGGGGGGGGTTGAGGACGGGGCGGGCAGTTGTTCATCCTGCCCCTTCCCCATGGTCTTCTGCCTCTGCCTCTTCCCCTCCATAAAAAAGGTTTACTCTGCCTAGGGGTCTGGGGACATATACTGCTACATATCTTTGGTAAAAATAATCCAAATAAGTTTATATTATTTAGTCTGTGTAAAAGTTATAGTCTACAGTGATAGGGAAAGTGTGAGAGTCTTCAAGCTATGGTGCCAATCATTGAAAATTGATGTACTGATGGCCTATCTCATTTTTGAGGCCCTAATACGTCAGGAAATTACATATACCCCCCAAATGACCCAAATGACCCTTTTTGAAAAGTAGACAGGCCAAGGTATTTAGTAATTTGACCCAAATGACCCATTTTTGAAAAGTAGACAGTCCAAGGTATTTAGTAATGTGAGATCTAAGGTCTTTTTGACCTCAGATCTCACATTGAAGATGTCCTGTCATCCTTTTTTTCTATTACAATGGATGTTTACATTCCTTGTAATTGGAATAAAAGTGATCCAATTTTTTTTTTAAAGGGACAGTGTAAAAATAAAAAAGTAAAATACAGTATCTCACAAAAGTGAGTACACCCCTGACATTTTTGTAAATATTTTATTATATCTTTTCATGTGACAACACTAAAGATACGACACTTTGCTACAATGTAAAGTAGTGAGTGCACAGCTTGTATAACAGTGTAAATTTGCTGTCCTCTCAAAATAACTCAAAATACAGCCATTATTGTCTAAACCGCTGGCAACAAAAGTGAGTACACCCCTAGGTGAAAATGTCCAATTTGGGCACAATTAGCCATTTTCCCTCCACAGTGTTATTGCTCTCACTCTCTCATAGTGGTCACTGGAAGTTCAACATGGCACTTCATGGCAAATAACTCGCTGAGGATCGTGAAGAAAATAATTATTGCTCTACATAAAGATGGCTTAGGTTATAAGAAGATTGCCAAGACCCTGAAACTGAGATGAGATGCAGCACAGTGGCCAAGACCATACAGCAGTTTAACAGGACAGGTTCCACTCAGAACAGGCCTCACCATGGACGACCAAAGAAGTTGAGTGCACATGCTCAGCATCCTATCCTGAGGTTGTCTTTGGGAAATAGACGTATGAGTGCTGCCAGCATTGCCGAAGAGGTTGAAGGGGTGGGGGATCAGCCCATCAGTGCTCAGACCATACGTTGCGCAGTGCATCAAATTGGTCTGCATGGCTGTCATCCCAGAAGGAAGCCTCTTCTAAAGATGATGCACAAGAAAGCCCGAAACAGTTTGCTGAAGACAAGCAGACAAAGGACATGGATTACTGTAACCATGTCCTGTGGTCTGATGAGACCAAAATAAACTTATTTGGTTCCGATAGTGTCAAGCGTGTGTGGCGGCAACCAGGTGAGGAGTACAAAGACAAGTGTGTCTTGCTTACAGTCAAGCATGGTGGAGGGAGTGTCATGGTCTGGGGCTGCATGAGTGTTGCCGACACTGGGGAGCTACAGTTCATTGAGGGAACCATGAATGCCAACATGTACTGCTACATACAGAAGCAGAGCATGATCCCCTCCCTTCGAAGACTGGGCCGCAGGGTAGTATTCCAACATGATAATGACCCCAAACACAACTCCAAGACTACCACTGTCTTGCTAAAGAAGCTGAGGGTAAAGGTGATGGACTGGCCAAGCATGTCTCCAGACCTAAACCCTATTAAGCATCTGTGGGGCATCCTGAAACAGAAGGTGGAGGAGCGCAAGGTCTCTAACATTCACCAGCTCTGTGATGTCATCATGGAGGAGTGGAAGAGTGGCAACCTGAGAAGCTCTGGTGAACTCCATGCCCAAGAGGGTTAAGGCAGTGCTGGAAAATAACAGTGGCCACACAAAATATTGACTCTTTGAGACCAATTTGGACATTTTTACTTAGGGGTGTACTCACTTTTGTTGCCAGCGGTTTAGACATTAATGGCTGTGTGTTGAATTATTTTGAGGAGACAGCAAATTTACACTGTTATACAAGCTGTACACTCACTACTTTACATTGTAGCAAAGTGTCATTTCTGCAGTGTTGTCACGTGAAAAGATATAATAAAATATTTACAAAAATGTGAGGGGTGTACTCACTTTTGTGAGATACTGTATATAAGAAATAAAAAATTGAAAACGCCCTGCCCCTCTGAGCTTGAACGCAGAAGTGAACGCATACGTAAGTCGCACCTGCATATGAAAAAAGAGTTCAAACCCCACATGTGAGGTGTCACCGTGAGAGCAATAATTATAGCAAAAGAGCTCCACTGTAAATCTAAACTGGTAACCTGCAAACATTTTTAAATGTTGCCTATGGAGATTTTTAAGTGTTAAAGTGTGTTGCCATTCCACGAGCGGGCGTAATTTTGAAGCATGACATGTTGGTTAGCAATTTACTTGGTGTAACATTATCTTTCACAATATAAAGAAAATTGGGCTAACTTTGCTGTGCAAATACGATGTGACATAAAGTATTGCAATGACTGCCATTTTATTCTATAGGGTGTCTGAAAAAAATATATATAATGTTTGGGGATTCTAAGTAATTTTCTAGCACAAAAAAATATTTTAACTTGTAAACACCAAGAGTAAAAATTAGGCCCGGTCCTTAAGTGGTTAATCACCACTGGATTTTTTCTTTTTTTTAAATCAATTAAAAAATATTGAAACTTTTGAAAAAAAGCATTTTTTAATCTTTCTTGATACATTTAGGTCAAAATACATTCTGCTACATTTCTTTGGTGAAAAATAACCCAAATCAGTGTTTATTATTTAGTCTGTAGGACATTTATAGAATCCACAAACAATGGTACATACTGTATATTTGGAAATAGATCAATCCTGATATACTGACACCCAATTTCATTTCTTGAAGCCCGAAAATGTCAGGACAGTACAAATACCCCCAAATGACCCCTTTATGGAAAGTAACAGTCCAAGGTATATAGTAAGTGGCATGGTGAGTTTTTTGAAGTTGTAATTTTTTGTCACAATTTTTTGCACAATTAAGAAATTAAAAAAAAAAATACATTTCACATTTTTTTTTTTTACATACTGTCACCAGCGTAGTACAAATAATCATATATCTAGGGTGGCAGACATCAGGGACACTGACTGGTGACAGTATGTAAAAACAGCATGTAAAAACAAAAAACATGAATTCATTTTTTTCAATTTTTTTATTTTTTATTACATGTTTTTCTTTTTTTTTACGACTTTTTTTAACACACTGTGACCAGAGAAATACATTGTTACCACTTCTGGGGAAGTGATCAGTTTTTTTTTTTTACAAATTTTGATTGCTTATACCAGTGAATTTCAGCAACCATTTTTACTGAATGAAATTGATTCATTCAGTGTTTTTTGTTGTAATTATCTATGATTTGCCAAAGCTAATCACATGGTACAGATGGGCTGTGATGAGCCCTGTCTGTACCATGTGACCACTGTGGCCAATCACAGCTAACAACACAGTTGCATACAATAGATGGCATGAAAGAAGTGCTTTGTTGATGACGTACTATTTATTTGGGATGGTGACTGTAATACTGTACATTGGAGTTGTTCTTACATTACTTCAATACCAATGATAAGGGGACAACTCTAAGCCATGACAGTAGTGTCAATAGTATTCATTTTTTGGATCTACAGATCTCTATCTCTTGGGGGGCCATAATAACGTCCACCTATTTCAAACAAATGGATAGAATTAGCTGTATCCCATTATAGATTTTTGCCTCATGGTTATCAACAGTCCCAAAATGTCAATTCATCAGACTTTGGAGGAATTGTTCTTGGAGGGAAGATTCTTTTGAAAGAGTCCACCATTTTGAGATCAAGATTTTTGGAGAATGGGTAAAAAGAGGAGACCCTTGACCAAATTATCCGGGAAGTTGGGGAGAAGTATAGGGAACAATTGCTCAATCATTCCAATGCAGTCAGAAACAAAAATTGCTATAATGGTGCATTTTTGACCACCTTTTCCTATCAACACTTTGCCATCAGAAATATTATTAGGAAACACTGGCCGATCCTCAAAAGTGATCAAGCACTTGGCTCTAAATTACCTCATCACACAGTAGTCATATTCAGGGGTACTAGTGGTCTGAGAAGCAAAATAGCTCCTAATGTTCCCGGATCTGCCTATCAGACCCACCTTCTTTGGTAACATGGATGTTTTTTTTTGCCCTGGAAAAGATGTAGGGCTTGTAGAATGAGTTTTTGCAGGGAAAGAAGGGTAACTACTTTTACTTCAACCCAAACAGGTAAAACATATGACACATTTATACTTTTATATCTTGCCACACAAGAAATGTGATGTATTTGATCAAGTGCCCTTGTGGCGTTGGGGGAGGAGTCCGGACGTAATGCGGGCCGCCAGCCGTGGCGTCGGAGAGAGCGGGTGTCATTCAGCGGCGCGAAGGAGGCTACGAGGCAGCGAGGCAGCGATGTAAGCTGCCGAGCGGGAAATTTGATGAGAGCGGAGCGCCGCGTCCTGCATCCCACACTCAGCTTCCATAGGTGACCCGACCGCCGAAAGGACCCCTCCGCCACTGTATCCGCCCATACCACCATCGCTCCCGCCGACTACATCTCCGGCTCCAGCTCGGGATGCACAGGATGCAATCCAATAGGAACTGACAAGGAGTTGCAGCACCTTACAACAGGAGAGGAGTGTCCAGAGGGAGCCGTAGACCCAAGGAAGAATGGACGAACATGGAGGCTGATAAGTATCATTTTACACACCCCATGAAGTGACTGCTAATGCGATGTGACTACTGTATGACAGCTCTGTGTTGGTTTAATGTCTCAATGTCTCAATGCCTTGATGATTAGTGTGCCTGGCAGCAGAGAATCATAAAACATAAGTGGTAACAGCCAATAATGCTACATAAAATATAAAGTTACAGTGGTATTACAAACAGGCAGAAACTGGTGAGTCATACAGAGTAGGAGAGGGATGTGTGCAATATAGATGAAAGATATACATGCAGCTAAGGTCGTAATCCCCAAGATAAACGGATATAACTGGCATAACTGAGGTATGACGGTGAAATAAGAGGAGGACAAGAAACAATAAGTACTGGAAAGGTACACCACCCCATAGCCCCAGCTCCCCCCCCAAACCTCGCAAACCTCAACCCTAGGGTATAACTCCCCAGAAAAGAAGAAAGGGTGTGAAGGACGAAGGGGGGCGGGGACCCTGCAGGCATCAAAGTGGAGAACAATAATCGGTAAAGAGTACACTAACTACATATAGTACAGAGGGAGCGGAAAGAGACAGCGGACGGTGTGGGGTTGGTGGAAAGGAGAGGTGGCACCCCCTCGACCAAACCCTGATTGGAGGCCGTTCCTAGACCCCTGTTACCCAGACCCATACACCACGAGACAAATAAGATGAGAG
>BLSH010200684.1:739107-749467 GCA_018402905.1 Glandirana rugosa | reverse complement strand
ACACAATTAAACGAACACAGAGGCCGGTCAAGGGATTCCAGGTGATCAAGAAATTGATAGATAAATTTATATGGAAGAACAAAAAACAAAGGATAAAATTCTCGATCCTGAGCAAAGGGAGAAACAAGGGTGGACTAGCGGTACCAGGCATAAAAAAATACTACACTGCAAATATAATAGCACGGGTGATAGAATGGGCAAATCCAACGGACAAGAAATGGGGGAGAATAGAAAATAGACTGAGTAGGAGCCACTTAGGGAAAGAGATATGGATCCCAAGAAAATTTAGGGAACTGGCCGGAGACACAAGCAAATTAACACACATAGTATTAAAAGAATGGGATAAATTGCTAGCACAACTTAAATGGGAATTTAATTCCCCATACACACCACTGAGTGGAACAAATTACTTTGCACCGGGGAAAGAAGAATGGTCAGGGAAATGGATAAAAATGGACACAATAAAATTAAAAGACATATTAAAGGGTAGGGAACTGGCTTCACTGGAAGAACTAAGAAGTAGGGGGGATTTCCATATAATCGATGCATGGCGATATCAACAACTAAGACAATTTGTAAACTCGTTACCACAACCACTAAGAACAGAAAGAGAAAGAACACAACTAGAAAAAATAGTTATGAAGGAGGGGAGAAGAAAGGGAGAGGTTTCCAGGTTATACAACATGATGATAGAAATGAGAGGAGAGGAAAGACCGCCATGCTTCGAGAAATGGGAAAAGGAGTTGGGGGAACAGTTGGGTGAGCACGAATGGAAAAAGATAACAAAACTGGTATTCAAATCCGCTACAGATAGCAACACCTGGGAGACAAATTATAAATGCCTCACAAGGTGGTATCTCACTCTGGAAAGAATGGCAAAGATCCAACTAGGATGGGAAAAAAGGTGCTGGAGGGGGTGTGAGACCGAGGGGACAATGAAACATATATGGTGGGAGTGTAGAAAGATACAGGAATACTGGAAGGAGGCAGTGGACCTGAGCAAGGAAATAACGGGAGCGGCAATACCTAGAGACCCATGGAGTTGCTTATTCCACAGAACAAATGGGTCCATTACACAGTATACGAGAGCGATCATACCACATCTTTTGAACGCAGCGAAAGGCTTAATCCCCAGGTACTGGCAATCGTCCCAAATACCAACAATGAAAGAATGGTGCCAAAAAGTAGATGAAATTAGGAACATGGAGTCCCTGAAAATTAGAGAAGAAGAGTCATCAGAGGAATATAATGAGAAATGGAACAGCTGGATAAGCTTTAAAACCTCCAAGACATACATAAAGTTAATGAGTCTAGGAGAAAGAGCTGGCGGAACCTAAGGGGGGGGGCGAGGGGGGGGAGGGAGGGGAGGTGAGGGGGGGGGAGGGGGGGGAACTTGGAGTTGTGCATAGGGGATTCCGGAAATGATGTGAAGCATCCCACGATGATAAGCTATGAGTGAAATCAAAAGTGGAGAAAGCAGGAAGCAAACTGATCCGGAAAAAAAAAAAAAAAAAGTGCCCTTGTGGCATGGACCATGTGGGCCGCACCACAAGAGAGCTTCACATCCGTTTGGGTGAACATATCACCAATATTTGTAAGGCTTTCCTGTTCATAGTGTCTTTAGACACTATGCAGGGAAGCATAATAAGGACCCAAAAGGAACCACATTTGTGGCCATTGAGAAGTATAATCCAGACTGGAGGGGTAGTAATGCTAAGAGGAACATTTCCATGGCTTAAATGGGTTGGATTTATTGTCTTAAATCCTATACCCCCCTAGGTCTCAATATAGAGTGGGATATTAATTGTTTTATCAATAACAATTAATATTAATTAGAGTCTAATCTTAAGTAAATGTCACTCGTGGGGCCTTTACTTTGGCTCTTTTTTTAGTAACTTATTTTTAACAATATCATGTGTGTGCTTGTTTTCATAACAGGATTTTGGCCTATCACTGGCTAATAGCATCTAATTTTTTTTTATTATACATTAGTTGTATTTTTAATTAAATTACATATTTTTGGGTTGTGTATAATCACCAATCCAATTTTTATTTGTTAGTTTATTTAGGGTTTTGCATTGTTTTTTCACTTAACCATGTGAACTAACAAACACTCTGCCTCTCCTTTTTTCAACCACAAGATGGTAGTGGTGAGTAAATTGTCCCTCCTATATTACCATGTTTTAATATATTTTTTTCATATTTTTTTCGTATTTATTTTTGTTTATATGTGGTTGGAGGGTGTAATCCCTCTCTTGTGGCCTGACGACTATTTTGAATATCCCCACAAGATGGCAGTGATGAGTCATTTGTTTTTAGATCAAGTGTATATGGTTTAGCCACTTGACCACTGGGCACTTAAACCACCTTAACCACTTTAGATCCTCGCTATAGCCAATTGACGGCTACAGCGTGGATCTGCTTTTCCGGGAGGCCGTCAATTGATGTCCTCCCCTTTTACCCGTGCTGGGCTCGCTCTCGCCACCGCACGCCGCGTGAGCTTGCCCACGGGTCGGACGGACTCGATGTCCGCTGAAGACCCACGATCCCTGCACAGAGAGCCAGAATGGGGAACCACAGATGTAAACATGACGGTTCCCCAGTCTGTGAGGGGGGGCATTACAGATTTACTGATCCCTGTGATCGGGGTCAATTAGATCTGATATGTCCCTGTTAACCCCGCCCCCACACAGTTAGAACACATACAGGGAACGCATTTAACCCCTTCACTGCGCCCTTAGTGTTAACCCCTTCCCTGCCAATGACATTTATATAGTAATCAGTGTCTATTTTTAGATTTGATCACTGTATAAATGTCACTGGTCCCAAAAAAGTGTCAAAAATGTTCGACATGTCCGCCGCAACATCGCAGTCCCGATAAAAATCACAGATCGCCACCATTACCACTAAAAAAAATAAATAAATAAAAACGCCATAAACCAATGTCCATAGTTTGAAGGCGCTATAACTTTTGCGCACCCCAATCAATATAAGCCGTTTGCGGGGTTTTTTTTACCAAAAATATGTAGAAGAATATATATTGGCCTAAATTGATGAATAAATAATTTTTTTTATTTTTGGATATTTATTATAGCAAAAAGTAAAAAAAAATTGTTCTTTTTTCAAAATCGTCGCTCTTTGTTTGTTTATAGCGCAAAAAATAAAAACCGCAGAGATGATCTAATACCACCAAAAGAAAGCTCTATTTGTGGGAAAAAAAGGACATCAATTTTGTTTGGGTACAACGCCGCACGACCGTGCAATTTTCATTCAAAATGCGACAGTGCTGAAAACTGAAAATTGGCCTGGGCAGGAGGTGGGTTTACGTGCACAGTAAGCAAGTGGTTAACAACCAGACCGATTTTCAGCTTTCAGTGCTCTCACATTTTGAATGACAATTACTCAGTCATGCAACACTATACCCATATGATTTTTTTGTCCTTATTTTCACACAAATAGAGCTTTCTTTTGGTGGTATTTAATCCCCCCCTGGGTTTTTTATTTTTTGCGCTATAATTAAAAAAAGATTGTCAATTTTGTAAAAAAATGCATTTTTCTTTGTTTCTGTTATCAAATTTTGCAAATTAGGAAATGTATACTGCTACATATCTTTGGTAAAAAAAAACAAATTAGTGTATATTATTTGGTCTTTGTGAAGGTTATAGAGTCTACAAGCTATGGTGCCAATCACTGAATATTGATCACACCTGATTTATTGATGGCCTATCTCAATTCATGAGACCCTAACAATCCAGGGAAGTACAAATACCCCCCAAAATGACCCCTTTTTGGAAAGTAGACAGTCCAAGGTATTTAGTAAGAGGCATGGTGAATTTTTTGAAGTTGTATTTTTTTTCCTGCAATTCTTTGCAAAATGAAGATTTTTTTTTCTTTTTTTTCCCACAAAATTGTCATATATTAACAGGTTTATTCTCACGCCCAGCATATGCATACCACAAATTACAGCCCTAAACACATTCTACTACTCCTCCTGAGTATGGTGATACTACATGTTTGAGACTTTTACACAGTCTGGCCACGTACAGAGGCCCAATATGTAGAGAGCATCATCAGGCATTCTAGGGACATAAATTACACATATAATTTCCTGACTACCTCTTGCACTTTTGAAGGTCCTGGAGCACCAGGACAATTGAAACGCCCAAAAAATGACCCCATTTTGGAAAGCAAATACCCCAACATATATTCTATGGGGCATAATGAGTCTTTTGAACATGTCAGTTTTTCCACAAGTTTTTCGAAAATGTGAAAAGAAAATGAAAACTTTTTACAAGTAGTCAATTTATACAATATTTCTAACACACAGCAAGTACCTAGCAAAAATTACCCCCCAAAATATATTTTGCTACTCCTCCCGAGTATGGTGATACCACATGTGTGACACTTTTACACAGCCTGGCCACATACAGAGGCCCAAAATGCAGGGAGCACCGTCAGGTGTTCTAGGGGCATACATTTCAAATCTAATTTGACTACCTTTTACACTATTGTGAGGCACTGTGGTGGCATGGGTAGGCACTATAGTGGCACGAATGGGCAGTGTAGTGACATGGATGGGCACTGTAGTGGCATGGATGGGCACTGTAGTGGCATGGATGGGCAGTGTAGTGGCATGGATGGGACTGTAGTGGCATGGATGTGTCGTGGATGAGAACTGATGTGGTATGGATGAGCATGAATGAGGCACAGATGAGCCATGGATGGGGATAGATGAGCCGTGGATGGGGATGGATGAGCATGGTTGGGGATGACTAAGCACGGATGGGGATGACTGAGCATGGATGGGGATGACTGAGCATGAATGGGGATGGCTGAGCATGAATGGGGATGGATGAGCACAGATGGGGATGACTGAGCATGGATGGGATGACTGAGCATGGATGGGGATGACTGAGCATCAATGAGGATGGATGAGCACGGAAGGGGATGACTGAGCATGGAAGAGAATGACTAAGCACAGTAGGGGATGGATGAGCACGGATGGGGATGACTGAGTATGGATGGGTGGGTGAGCATGGATGGATCAATGGGTGAGCATGACTGGGTGGGTAAGTATGGATGGATGGCTGGGTGAGCATGGATGGGTGGATGAGCATGAATGGCTGAGCATGGCTGAGAGGATGAGCATGGATGGATGGCTGGGTGAGCATGGATGGGTGGATGAGCATGCATGGCTGGATGGGTGGCTGGGTGAGGATGGCTGGGTGGATAAGGGTGGCTGGGTGGGTGAGAATGGATGGATGGATGGATGGATGAGGATGGCTGGGTTGGTGAGGATGGCTCACCCATCCATCCTCACCAACTCAGCCATCCAGTGAGCATGGATGGGTGAGGATGGCTGGCTGGGTGAGGATGGCTAGCTGGGTGAGGATGGTTGGGTGGGTGAGGATGGCTGGCTGGGTGAGGATGGCTGGGTGGGTGAGAATGGATGGCTGGCTGGGTGAGGATGGCTGTCTGGGTGAGGCTGGATGGATGCGGGGTGCAGCCTGGCACATAGCAGCGCTGTGGGCACTACACATTCTGCCCGCAGCGCTGCTGCACCTGCTCTCTCCCCCTCTCTTCTCACACTGCACCATTCAGTGTGGAGAGGGGAGAGAAAAGCCAGAACTTCCGCCGGCTTGTTTGCATCACGTGGTAAAAGGCCACTGCGAGCAACCATTCACTGTGATCCGTGAAGCAGGAGACCCGGCGGTCACGGATGTTCCCTGGTGCACGCCCCTGGGGGCACGTGGGACGTGCGTTCATGGGAGGACATCATTATATGCCCTTCCACGGTTAAGCAACCGCCCTGTAGCTATCATTTGACTATAGGGCGGTTGTTAACTGGTTAATTGAAGTTGAATCTTCAGCCAATCATGAATGATCTTTCCCCGCTGATGTACCAATATAAAGTGCGTGGTGGGGTAAGCATGTGTGCCCCTGATGATGTCATATGTAACGAAACCGGTAGGGCAGGACGTACATACACCACCCTGCATGTGCGGGCATGAGTCAGCCATTTTAACTTCTGGATGCCGAGGATCTTAAACGTTTGGCACGCTAACCAATGGTCGTTTTTTTATGCTACAGATGTGAGTGCACCCACAATTTTTTTTTTAAATAAATATTTCTAGTGTTTATGGTATCACACTATGTTGGCAATTTTTCATCTTTAATGGCATGGTTTTACTGGAGCTGATATTGATTCATGGAAGCACTTCCTGGTTCTATCTGATGTGGATCTCCCCCTATCACTGTGGCTGGTGAGCTGGGATACACAAATGCATTTGTTGACCACTCTAACAGGGGTCACACAAGATCTGGTAAGCTTTTAAGCAGGATTTGTGTATCAGAGGTACCACTGGGTTCATTTCAGGATCTATCACAATGGTTGTGGGACTATATTTTTCATTGGACTTTGGGACTTTTCATATTAATATTTTTAATGTATTTTTACAGTGCTGCACTATTTTGTTTTACGTTGTTTACAATTGTAATGTGATCTGCTGTGATTGGCCCAAGATATCACATGATACTGGCAGCGGGCTGGTATAATGATCAGTCATCGTCTATGTCCGGTGGACACAGCCGGTGACAGATCATGCCGCTGTGTGGCTCCTAGGCCATGTGAACAGTGTGTTCTGAGAGGACGTCATATGACATCCACTTAGAGGGACGAAAAATCCGCCCGGCTATCATTCTGTTATAGGCCAGGTGGGAAGGTGTTAAACTGGTGTGGTTTCTTTGTGTAAAGGGTGTCAGAGTGGTTGAAGAATGACACCACTTAGTTCAGTGAAATAATAACTCTAGAGGGATTACCAAGCTAGCGGCTTCTGCAGAGGTGTGCTACTATGGGAAGCCGATATACGAACAAATTCAGGTACTTATTACATCTATATTTTTAAATATACCTAATGTTTTTTTTTTTAATGAATACAAACCTGCATTTAATATTGCAGAGTTTTGCCTTAAGTGATGTATAATATGTAATATTTGGAAGAAACATAGTGATTGCATGGATTAAATGTAATTGTTAAATATCCAGTCACAGTGGATTATATCCTCAGGTCAGAATTTTCTCACTGGCTTACAAAACAGCGAGTTTAATATTATAGACTTTCAAGTTCAGCTATATCATTCATCCAGCCTGCCTTCATCATAGCCAATTCTCAGTTTTATATACTGGAAAGCATTAATTAAAGTATACAGACACCACCTGGATGGAGGAGATGAAAGAATGATGCGGCTATGAAGGCAAACAAATTGATTATCCTTTTTAGGGGAATATTTAGAGAATTCATTTGTCAGTAAAAGTGTAAAAATGTGATGCTCCAGGACTAGACATACAGCATACAACAGGATACATTTTTACAAAGTTGCCTACAGTCCACATCTTCAAAATCTGATAATTTTGAAAACAGAGTAATTAAAAATTGTGTTAGCAGTACATTATTGGTTATGCAATTGTTGATGTTGTTATTATTTATTTGTTATCTTATCTGAGAATACTGAGCTTATTAAAAATAGTGAATATGAATCATGAAGTTATTCTTTAAAGTGGTAGTAAACCACTGAAAAAACCCCCCTGCAAGACAATAGCATAATGTGCTAGTATACATCGTGTACTAGCACATAATGAAATACTTACCTTAGAATGAAGCTTCTGCAGCGTGCCCAGTCACCGCTGAGGGAGCTGACATGTTCCCTCTGAATTTCTTCCGGGTTCGCGGCTCCAGCGCTGTGAGTGGCCAGAAGCTCCCATGCATGCACGAGGGAGTTCTCTGTTCCCCCGGACCTTCAAAGAGCATGCGTCGCTGACATCAGAGGCTGCGTGCAAGGTGAATATCTACTAAACCGTGCAGGTTTAGGATACTGTATATTCATTTTACCTACAGGTAAGCCTTAACCACTTGCCGACCGCCGATCGGAGTCTGACGGCGACAGAGTGGCTTGTTATCGCAAACCGCCATCATATGACGGCGGCTGCGATAACTAGTACTGTGAGCATGTGCTCATTGTGTCTGAGGGGGGCCAGGGAGCAGGTAGGGAGGACTCGATCTCTGCTGGCTACCCACGATGGCCCCCCCCCCCGCAGAGTGAGAGAGCGGAGGTCCGTTTATGTAAACACGGATCTCTGTTCTCATAGAGGGGGAAGGGCTGTGATCACAGGCTTCCTTCCCCCAGCCAGCCCAGCCCACATACAGTTAGAACACGCCCAGGAAACACATTTAACCCTTAGAGTGCCCCCTCCAGGTTAACACCTTCACTACCAATGGCATTTACACAGTAATCAGTGCATTTTTATACCACTGATTGCTGTATAAATGCCAATGGTCCCAAAAAAGTGTCAAAATGGTCCGACATGTCCGCCGCAATATCGCAGTACTGCTAAAAATCGCAGATCGCCGCCATTACTAGTAAAAAATAAAAAAATAAATAAAAACCCCAGAAATTAATTCTCATCATCCGTAAACACGGCAACTTTTGCACAAACGTTGATTGCGATTTTTTTTTTAACCAAAAATATGAGGAAGAATATAAATTGGCCAAAAGTGATGAAAAAAACATTTTTTTGGATTTGTATTTTAGCAAAAATCAAGAAATATTGAATTTTTTGCAAAATTGTCGCTTTTTTTATTTATAGCGGCGATCAGAAATGACGCAGAGGCGATCAAATACCACCAAAAGAAAGCTCTATTTGTGGGAAAAAATTTAATTTGGGTACAACGTCGCATGACCGCGCAATTGTCAGTAAAATCGATGCAGTGCCGAATCGCAAAAAGTGCTCTGGTCCTAAAGTGTGAAATCCTTCCAGGGCTGAAGTGGTTAATATAGGCTTACCTGTAGGTAAAAATGTCCAAGCCGGATATACAATCATTTTAAGCACTTGTCGGATTTTACACAGAGGGAGCTGATCAGCAGGTCCCGCGGATCTTATGTCAGCCGGCACTCATTGATCGTTCAGTACACAGGCAGAAAAGGTGATCTGTCTATGTAAACAAGGCAGATTGCCGTTCTGTCAGTAGGGAAAGCATTGATCCTGTGTCCCTGCAAAGCAGGAACATTGATCAATGCCTTCCCCTATTAAAATCACTTTCCACACTGTTAGAAAACACAGGCTAGGCACACAGTTAACACTTTGATCACCCCTGATGTTTAACCCCTTCCCAGCCAGTGTCATTAGTACAGTGACAGTGCATATTTTTAGAACTGATCACTGTATTAGTGTCACTGGTCCCCAAAATGTGTCAAAAGTGTCAGTTAGTGTCCCTACTGTCCACCACAATATCACAGTTCCACTATAAGTCGCTGATTGCTGCCATTACTAGTATAAAAAAAAATAATAAAAATATCCCATAGTTTGTAGATGCTATAACTTTTGTGCAAACCAATCAACATACACTCATTGGGATTTATTTACCAAAAATATGGAGTAGAGAATATATATTGGCCTAAATTGATAAAGAAATTAGATTTTTGCATTTTTTCATTGGATATGTTTTATAGCAGAAAGTAAAAAAATATTTATTTTTTCCAAAATTGTTGGCCTTTTTTTGTCTATAGTGCAAAAAATAAAAACCGCAGTGGTGAACAAATAAGACCAAAAGAAAGCTCTTTTTGTGGGAAAAAAAGAACATACATTTTGTTTTGGTTCAGTGTTGCATGACTGCGCAATTGTCAGTTAAAATAACGCAGTGCCGTATTGCAAAAATTAGCCTGTTCAGGAAGGGGTGTGGGGGGGGGGGGAAATCTTCTACAGGGCAAGTGGTTAAAATATTTAATGGGGAATTCCAGGAATGGTATACTTTTGCATCGTTATATATACTGGGTGTTGTCAATTAGCATATGTAATAGAGGTGGGCTGTTGACCAAATTGGTGCTTAATTAGTGTTGTATTTAAGAAGGTGAGCAGCTCTTGTAGAGTTTACTCTTGATAGTTGCTCTTTCCAATTGCAGCAGGTCAGAAGTGCAGTAGGACAAAAGTGCATAGTTTTAAAAAAACAGTAGTTGGATACAGTAAGTTTAAACTATTTCTATTTTCCTTAAAGTATTTCAAATTGCTTTTCTTAAATTGTTTGCTTGTTAACATTGGTATTTTGTCTGTGTTGTTATTAAGTGTTTGTTTGCTAAGTGCTGTTGAGGTGTTGAATACTGGGTGTTGTCAATTAGCATATGTAATAGAGGTGGGCTGTTGACCAAATTGGTGCTTAATTAGTGTTGTATTTAAGAAGGTGAGCAGCTCTTGTAGAGTTTACTCTTGATAGTTGCTCTTTCCAATTGCAGCAGGTCAGAAGTGCAGTAGGACAAAAGTGCATAGTTTTAAAAAAACAGTAGTCTGGACGACGTTAACCTTTCTCGT
>BLSH010200684.1:710170-722753 GCA_018402905.1 Glandirana rugosa | reverse complement strand
TAAAACGTGAAAAATCGAAATCATTAGTTGGGGATATACAGAAAGAACTTCCTTTCAAAAGTGCCGAAAACGGGATACCGTTCTACGTAATAATAGGACTTTTTACAACAGTAGTAGTGATCTCAACTCGCTTGGAGACCTTCAAGCCCAAGACGACCAGGCAGGCTTGAAGCCCTGTTTCAGGCCCAGACGTGGGCTTGAAAATCCGTGTTTTTACCGACATTGTTTCAGGACCTTTCGGGATCTCCCGACGTTTTCCTTCATTTTACCCCCATTCCCATCCCGTTCACGGGATGTTTTTTTACCCCTGTCCCTTTATTGAAATTTATTTTTGTAGGGCACTTGCCCTACCCTTACCCCCATTTTACTTCCTTTTGCAGCCCTCTAGGGCTTTCCAGGACTTTGTTACAGCCATTTTTGTGCCTAAAAGTTCGGGTGCAGACCCGGACTTTGTCCCGAAGTTCGGACGGACCAGCAGAACCCGAACTTCCAGAGGTTCGCTCAACTCTAGTGATGATGACAACATTTTTCAGGATAATAATGCATCTTGCCATAGGGCAAAAGCCGTGAAAACTTTCCTTCAAGAAAGACATATAGGGGTTGATTACTAAAGCTAAAAAGTGCAAAATCTGGTGCAGCTCTGCAAAGAAACCAATTAGCTTCCAGGATTTGTTGCCAAAGCTTGATTGAACAAGCTGAAGTTAGAAGCTGATTGGCTACCATGTGCAGCTGCACCAGATTTTGCACTCTCCATTGTTTGTAAATCAACCCCATAATGTCAATGGCATGGCCTGCAAAAAGTCTGAACCTCAATCCAATGGTGGAAATAAAAGAAAATGGTTCATGACAATGCTCCAACCTGCAAAGCTGATCTGGCAACTGCAATAAGAGAAAGTTGGAGCCAGACTGATGAAGAATACTGTTTGTCAATAGTTAAATCCATACCTCTGAGAATTCAAGCTGTTATAAAAGCCAGAGGTGGTGCAACAAAATACTAGTGGTGTACTGTAGTGAGTTTTTTCATGACTCCATAATATTTTCCTCAGAATTGATTGATTCCAAATGTTTTTCCACTGCATGATCTGCAAAAACAGTTGCAATTGACTACAGAATTCTTTCTTTTTTACATTTTTTAAGTATTTCTTAAAGCGGAGCTCCACCCAAAAGGGGAAGCTCTGCTTGTTTGCTTCACCCCACCTTCCCCCGGTGCCAAATTTGGCACATTTTGGGGGGGGGGGGAGGGAATGAGTACCTGTTTTTGACAGGTACCCATCCCCACTTCCATGAGACCTGGCTGCGGCAAGATGCGGCGAAGTCCCCCAGAAGTTTGGCCCCCCTCCTCCTTCCTCTACCACCGAACCAGTTAGAAAACACAGTGCACTTCGTGCATGTGCAGTAGGGAACTTGCTGTGAAGCCAAAAGGTTTTACTGTCGGTTTCCCTTACCACAAATTGAGGCAGCAGCACCCGAGAGCCAATCAGAAAATCGGTTAGGGTGCCGACATTGCTGGATTCCAGTATTTGTAGCTGCTGACTTTTAATTTTTGGAGGAGGGGCTGGAGCTCCGCTTTAAAGCCAGAAGGTTGGAATGTTAACTGAAAATAGTTTTGAGGCATGTCTGTGATAATTTTTTTTCTACACAATTAAACAATTGAATTAACATTTTCCAAGAGTGGTGATTCCATAATTTTTTGCTAGGGTGGTTGTAGATTCTATAACCTTCACAAACACCAAATAATATATACTGATCTGGATTATTTTTACCAAAGATATGTAGCCTGGTCAGGAAGGGGTATACAGTGAGTGCCCAGTAGGTAAGTGGTTAAAAGGGTGCATTTTTCTTCAGCTTTTCTTGTGCTAAAGGTGCCCATAATGTTTAATTAAACAGTCAAATATAATACAATTTTATATAAAAACGGAAAGTTTTTAAAAACTGTAATTTTCAGTTTCGGTTTTCGGCCAATTGAGTCCTGCATTTTCGATTTCGGTTTTGGCACAAAAATATCCGTTCGGTGCACCTCTACTGCACCTCTACTTTTTTCCCCTCTGTGTGCACCTGGTGATCTGGCCAGTAACATGCCTCCTGTATTAGAGTGCCCCCACTATGAATGAAGGAATACAGAGACACCTTAGGACAGCAGAATTGTCAGTCTGGGAGGATGGGAGTGTAATAATCGGTTGGGACGTTTTTGAGCCAAAATATGAAGGACAAGTTTGGAAATTTTCGGCCGAAAGAACGATAAATCGAAAGGCTAATGTGTTTCCTGTCCAAACGGTTTGCACTAGGTGTATGTGAAAAAAACGAACAAAAAACAGGTTCATGTATGTCTTATGAATGATTTATCAGCCATTGCGTGATGGCACTATTGTTTGCTCTCACTCATGGCCGATTGTTCATTTTTTGAAAATGGGTTCGGCTGATTATTCATATAGTGTATGGCCAGCATAATACTTTATAAACAGTTGCAGCAACCATTTTTGTTCTTTTTGGGATAAAGGTTTTCTATAAATAAATAGCTGATCATTGTAAGGACTCATGTCAATAATAAATTGCTTGTCGCAACTTCTCATTGCTATATCTTCAGGACAGCCTTAAATAAGAAAACAAATGCAGCCATCATATCTAAGAATTTGTATGCTGCAATATAATAAATGTTTACTTTTGGGCTTAGTACCACTTTACGTTTAGTCTTTCAGATTATTGACCTGCATAGTAAACTGCTATTCTAATGTCTATATATTTCTAAAGTTCTGTGGCTTTACTTTGTGCTGTACTTTATAATGCTGTGTTTCACTTATTCCAACAATAATTTCCAACCCAGAGGATAACATAGATTTGTATAATGGAGTTTAATGGAGTGTTATACGCAGTATGTGCTTTGTTTTAGAAAAAAGCCACAGGAAAGTTACTCTTCTATTAATTTCAAGTGCAATCTCATCTTTTCATCAGGTGTAGGAAAAAGATAATGTTGCATTATATAGTATTATTCAATGAACACAATCTTCTGGGAATATATTTTGAGTTTAATAATATAAAATATTAAAGTGACATTACACCCAAAACAGTAATCTAATATAAAGCAGCTCCCCGATCTTAAATGTGGTGTCTGCATTCATTTTTTTTTTTTAAATTCCCCTTATTTTCACCTGGTTATCCGACCAGTAACTTTGTTATTTTTCCGTCTTCATTCACTAGACCAAGCTGACCAGCAAAAATGGCAGTTACAGGGTTGAGACAATGAGACAAACCATTTAAAAGCTTATTTCACCTTCCACAAAAACAGACCTATGAAGGCAGTAGTACCCAGTAGTTTTAAATACATTGCAGGAATCCAATAAAGCTGTTGCACCACTTTTATATGGCATCAATTGCTCTTGTAAAGTGTCTAATTCAAAAAATATATGCGTCCCTTCGGCTCTGACAATGACTTGTGTGCCAAACTCTGGTATTTCTAATTTGCTCCACTTCCAGATTGTGGCGCAACACCTGCACCAAATTCAAAATAAAATGTTGACAATTCATATCTTCCAAAAGTGGAGCTAAGTAAGACCAACTTTCTTTTGGCTCACAGAGACAGATTTTTCAAAAGTGTCTCATGTGTTCTAAAAGTGGCACATTACGTGCCAAATGAAAGTAAAGTTCTAGACAAGTACATGAATCCTTTATGAAGTCACATGATACGATACACAAAATGTAAGATGGAAGCGTGGTGACCTCACATCCCGTTTGATGGAAGACGCATTTTTGGTATACCTATTCTATTCCTATGTGTATTTGTATTTTGCCTTTTTAATGTGAGTGTATTCTTTGCCTTTTCTTTCTCCTTAAAGTAGTTGTAAAAGTTCGCTTTTTTTTTAAATAAAAATAACAAACATGTTATACTTACCCGCTCTCTGCAAGGGTTTTGCACTGAGCAGCCCGATCCTCCACTCCTGGGGTGCCCTGCTGCTTTCCCTGGGGGCACCAGTATGGGAGCAGTCCCAAGTCCTACTGTTGCATTCATTGACACAGCAGGATTCGCCCCTGTCTCCACTCCTGTGTCACTGAATTTAATTGACAGCAGCGGGAGCCAATGGCTCTTGCTGCTATCAATCTGTCCAATAAGGACAGAGACAGAAGCTGGAGCCACTGTGCTAGTGCATGTCGCTGAATCAGATGGGCTCAGGCAAGAAAAAGGGGGGCTCTGGGGGCAGCTGCAGCAAAGAAGGTTTTTCCCCTTAATGCATAGATGCATTAAGGGGAAAAACCTTGAGACCTTACAATCACTTTATTAAAACAATATTACACTATGGGAAGCCCCTTTTTCTTTGTTCTATGAGTACCTGTTGGGCCAAGTGATCAGCCAAGGGGACATACATCTCAGACCTGGTGAGACTTGTGGGACCCCATGATTAAGCTCCGGGCTGGAATGAAATGCGTTGGGGGCATGGCCTGGTCAGAGTCCAGGCTGAGGTTGCCACTCTATTCATTGCAATAGGACACAATGGATGTGCAACTTCTAGGGGCTACCCTTCCTTTTTTGTACCTGAAGTTTTATACTGGTTGAATATTGACATCACTAAAGTGCTTTTTACCTGTGTGTTAGATGGGTCAAAGGATAAGGTGAGCTTGCATGACAGATGGTGGTGGACTTATAGCACATTTTTTCATACTTTAACCACTTTAACCAGAACGACGGCTACAGTGTGGCCGGTCATATGACTTCCTCCTGTGATTGCACAGTGTGCCTGCTGCAGGGTGTGGGTGGCATGCTCTGTGATTGCTGTGGCCTTAGGACACAGCTGATCACAGATTGGGGAGAAAGGGCCTAGCACAGTGATCTTACAACACGTGATCATCTGATCTAATCACAGCTGATCCAATCACAGCTGATCACAATGTAAACACAAGCCGCTTATCAGCATTCTTTTCCTCACACCGACAGTGTGAAGAGGAGAGGAGAGCCGATAACCAGCTTGTGTCAAAGGGACATCTACACTGATAATCAGGGCAATGATTATCAGTGCAGTCCTAACATAGCCCACCAGTGCTGCCAATCAGTGACCATTAGTGGCTCCTCATTAGGGTCACCTATCAGTCCTGCCTATCAGTGCCCATCAGTGCTGCCTATCAGTGCCACCTATTAGTGCAGCCTCATCAGTGCCCATCAGTGCAACCTATAAAAACCCATCAATGCCCATCAGTGTAGCCTATCAGTTTCCATCAATGCACATCATTGCCACCTCATCAGTGCCGCCTCATCAGTGCCCAACAGTGCAGCATCATCTGCGCACATCAGTAAAGGAGAAAAATTACATGTTTGCAAAATTTTATATCAAATCATGAAAAACGTTTTCTTTTTTTTTCAAAATTTTCAGTCTTTTTTTGTGTATTTATCAAAAACTCAGTGGTGATGAAATACCACCAAAAGAAAGATCTGTTTGTGTGAAAAAAATGTCATATGGTTACAGTGCTGCATGGCCATGTAATTGTCATTCAAAATATGACAGTGCTGAAAGGTGAAAATTGGCCTGGGCGGGAAGGGGCTAAAAGCTCTCAATAGGGAAGTGGTTAAGGACTGCATTCTCAGATCAATATGATTTTTATGCAAACAAAAATATTTGGTGATCCGCCCCACTGACAAAGGTGGGGGGCATTGTTGTTTTAGATAAAGAGGAATACGGTGCAGAGATGTACAGGATCCTTAGTGATACAGGCACTTATGAATTGTTGCCTAGCAATCCCACTGGCAAATATAAAAAAATAATTAACCAATTTGACCACTAGAGGCTATACAGATCATATCCTTGATAAAAAAAGAAAAAAACTACTTAGCACCTTCGGCCTCTAGGACCCTCACTATTTACTATCTACCAAAGGTCCATAAGGATCCAGTCCATCCCCCTGGTCGTCGCATTATTAGTGGAATTGATTCTGTTAAATCCCGCATTGGTAGATATATAGATTTTTATCTTCAACCCATTGTTTAAAGAGTACCTTCATTTTTAAAAGACACCAAAGACGCGATCAAACTCTTGGATAATATGATTATAGAAGAGGGAGTACTATTAGCTACCGCTGACGTAGCCTCACTCTATACTTGCATCTCCCACGAATTAGGCTTTGAAGCCATATCCTATTTCTTATCCAAACAAAATGAGATTTCTTCCAAGCAACAATATATCGTTAGAGCCATACGTTTATTCTCTACACGAGTTAACTAACATATAAAGAACATAAAGAAAAGGAAGACCACTCACAGAGTCCCCAAACACTATGTTCAATGCCACAGAGACCCCAGAGGTACTTTATTTGTGTTGATTGACAAATATGATGCACTTGGAGAGGGAGATCTCTAAAAAGAGGTGTGCCCAGATTGGAAACAAAATGGATATATTCAATTAAATCCTACAGTTCTTATGGCATGAATATAGAGTGGGACATTAACTCTTTTATAAACAATGCGCGATTCGGATTAATTTTATGCATTTTTAATCGTTAATGATTTTTTATGTATTTGGGATGTATTTTCAATGTTCATCTAAAACCACCAGCAGCTTCTAAAAAATATATTTACATTTCATACATACGGTTGTTCTTATATATATTATGAATTTGTATATATATGAATTTATATTCCTGTACCTTCAATCTTTTAAATGGAATATGGATGTTCATTTACGCCAGCCTCCTCATATGCAGTGGAAACCTTATGACTAACGGCGGATGTATTGTTAAAATAGTCTGCAAATTTTCGTGGTTTTCCACATACTAATCATGATGTGCATATGGAGGTATCTTTATTCATTTTTTTATATATTCAATGTTTTTAGGCATTCCATATTGCATATGAATATAGTATAATGTCCATGTGACTGTCTCCATTATACATGAAAACGAGGTTTGGCTCAGTGTTGCAGGGATCCTTGCTCTCTGTGGAAAGGAGGCTTGGCACTGCAATTCATGTTGTGAAAAGCGAGGCTTGGTTCACAATGTAATCATTCCCCACATTCTGATTGGCAGGCAAATGTGTCCTTCTGCTGCTGGTGGTATGTCAGGTCACCTGACGGCAGGTGACAGGTGTGCACCGCTGGGTTTGGGGCACACTGCTAAGGTTGTAAACCCTTAGCTGACTGCTGCGACTAGAGCTCAGGATGGTGCAGGGAAGCGGGACTGCTGGAACTCTGACACAGATTGCACAGGGAGCTAGAGCATAGGTTTCCACAGGGCGCAGCGTCTAAGACCCAGCAGGTGTTCACCAGAGCCTCTGGTGGTGAGGATGTGCTTGGCTGCAACTAGATACAGGTCACGGCCCCCGGGGTCCCCCAGCTCATGCTCATGGCTGGCTACAGGTGAATGGAGAGAAAGCAGCAGTGCAGGATAGCAAAAGAAGGTCAGTGGGAAAGCCAAGGGTCAGGGCTACAAGCAGACAGAAACAGACAGGAGGCATGCCAAGGTGAGGGTCACAGGCAGAACAGGGAAGGTAAGGAACAAGCCAAGATCGGTGTCACTAGCAGACAAGGAAGGTCAAGAAAGCCAAGATCAGTACACGGGAACAAACGAATGGCTTGCACTGCCAGGTGTTAAATAATGTTCCTAATTAGGGCCTGGGGTGGAACCCAGCTGAGGAAGGCTTACAAAAGCACACAGGTGAGGGAGGCACGGCCTCTAACTGGACAGATGCAGAAAGGTAAGCAAACAGACAGGGCATGAAATGTTATTGCAGGTTCATGACATGGTATACATATACAGTGTGGCCAATAGTGGTGCGTGCATGCCCCAGTTGTGACTAAAAATGTAGGGCAGAGCCTATGTATGTGCCGCTGCCACGCCAATGTTACTCTGCTGTGTACACAAGCTATTTCCTGCCTGAATGCTGATTGACTATGCAGATTTTGATATGCTCATTTGTTCTAATGAATATGTGAGTACCCTTAATCCCTGCTTTTAATAAACTTTTTTTTAATGGATTTTCCTCTCTTTGCGTATCCATAATGCTCCATGCCTGTGAGGAATGCAAAGTTTTGGTGTTTCCATGTGATTGATATTTTGATCCATCTGCATTCCGGCAGTGACTGGATGATTCCTTCCATGGTTCCTCACATGCTTATTGGGCTCAAATCATTTTGGTAAGGGTCCATATTTTACCGGTGGTGGATCACGTGGTGGTATTTATTATTCACCTTTGGATCACTGATACCTACAGACACATTTATTACTTATGAACTTTTTTTCACATATAAACTTTATTTATTTGACTCTTTATTTAAGTACTGCAATACTAGCACCACATTTATTGGTTTTATTGTATAAACTATGAAAACGTTTTTTTTCCTCTTTTTTTCAATATTTTCGGTCCTTTTTTAATTTATGTGGCAACAAATAAAAACTCAGTGGTGGCTAAACACCGCCAAAAGAAAGATCTATTTGTGTGAAAAAAATCCACTACCCAGTGGTGTAGTGGATAGCACTTTCACCTGGCAACAAAAGGGTTGCTGGTTCGCATCCCAACCACGAAACTAATTGCCTGGAGTTTGTATGTTCTCCCTGTGCCTGCGTAGGTTTCCTCCAGGTACTCCAGTTTCCTCCCACATGCCAAAGACATGCTGTTAGGTAAATTAAATCCTGTCTAAATTGTCTGTAGTATACTGTATGTATGAATGTGAGTTAGGGACCTTAGATTGTAAGCTCCTTGAGGGTAAGAACTGATGTGAATGTATATGGAAAGCACTGTGTAAATTGACTGCGCTTTATAAGTACCTGAAATAAAATAAAATAAATAAAAAAGGCCTTTGGGTACAGTGCTGCATGGGCGTGCCATTGTCATTCAAAATGTGACAGTGCTGAAAGGTAAAAATTGGCCTGGGCAGGAAGGGATTAGAAGGGCCCAGAAGGCAAGTGGTAAAGGACTGCATTCTCAGATCAATATGATTTTTAGGAACAGTGAACTCTTAATTTTAAAAGCTATCGCCCAATTTTTTTTAACCTGCTGAACTTTCTATAGTAGAAAAGTGTTGCGAGAGGAGCTATCACGTTTCCACATTTTTCTGCTGCTAAAAAAACACAGATCACAGAGTTATCTCTGCTTCTCTGTTGCGTTATTTCACACATAGCACCTTGCCTTTTTTATTTGTTTGTTCATTAAGTAGTGCTTTCGCTTTTATTCACCTCATGTGTATATCAGTGCTACTAATGTCCTTTAGCCTTTTTTTTAGCCACTTCCCATCTACAAGCTCTTGCATCAGCATCTGCTGCATGTCTTTGCTCTGAACCATCTTCCTGATAGTAACAACAATGGGCTGGGACTGTGCAATGTTTGTTGGCACTGCCACTTATAGCTTCTACCAGGAGTGCATGTGACAGGGTGATGGTGCAGGAGCACCATAAAGAGCCAGTTATTATACCCTGAACATTAATTACTAGGGATTCTTGTAATAAAAGTCATAGAATTTAAAGGAATGAAAATGGCTTTTGAAAAATATGTAGTGGGTACCTTGCCAAGCTGGCCCCCGCTGGATTGAATACTGACACAGGCAGCATGTGCCTGTCAGTTTCTACAAGGGGGATTCCCCCCTCCCTCTCCTCATTGACTTACACAGAGCTGCTCACTCTGCACCCTCCCCTGTGTCCCTATTAGCAGGAGGAGGAGAACCAATTATAGGAGCAATTATAGGAGACAATCAGAGGGACTTTAACAAGCAGCAGCAGCTGCAAAGGATTCTGGAATATGTTGTCTCTATCACAAACTGCCCCATAGTCTTGTATGGGGGTAGGAGCCACTGAGGCCAGCATGCTCTAGACGAAAAGAAGCGGGGACTCCATCTTGCTTACTGTGTTTGCATGTACACTGTTTGCTAGGTGTGCCAGAGGGGCTGGGACAGTTCTTGGGGTTGAGAGGCAGAGTACAGAACAAATTATACATAAGTGGCTCCTCTGGGGGTAGCGCTACAAATACAATTATAAGTCAAGCTGATATGAGATTTTAGTGACTGAGTTGACTGGGTTACATTTACCTTAACCAATTTCTGTCCACCCATAGCCTATAAATGGCAGATGGGAAGCAGTGCCGATGCGGGCTAATGTACCTGTACATCAGCCCCCATCAGCGGCTCACAGAGCATGCACCCAGGAGCCCGGCGATCTATGTGTCACCTGGACACAGTGGATCACATTACCACTGTGTCTGGGGGATCACATTGTGTTTTACCACGTAATTGCTGTGTCCAATCCCAGCAATAACTTAGTAAACAATGGAAAGTGAAAGTATGTATCACTTTTCTCTGCTCTCACTATGAGAACAGAGAGAACCAATGCTGCAGCCTCTGAGTGTACAGCAGCCTGCCAGGCTGCATGTACACTTACAGACTGCAGTGCCAGCCTGCTTCACTGTCCCTGATCACTGCCCCAGTGTCCCTAATCACTGTCGCAGTGAAATGTAAAAATAATGTAGCCAGCCCTGTCACCTGTCCCAGTGTTTTCCATAACACCACCATACCCCATGCCAGTGTGCCAGTGCCATGCTCACCGACATACAGTATCTCACAAAAGTGAGTACACCCCTCACATTTTTGTAAATATTTTATTATATCTTTTCATATGACAACACTGAAGAAATTACACTTTGCTACAATGTAAAGTAGTGAGTGTACAGCTTATATAACAGTGTAAATTTGCTGTCCCCTCAAAATAACTCAACATACAGCCATTAATGTCTAAACCACTGGTGACAAAAGTGAGTACACCCCTAAGTGAAAATGTTACAATTGAGCTCAATTAGCCATTTTCCCTCCCCGGTGTCATGTGACTAGTGTTACAAAGTCTCAGGTGTGAATGGGGAGCAGGAGTGTTAAATTTGGTGTTATCACTCTCATTCTCTCATAATAGTCACTGGAAGTTCAACATAATACCTCATGGCAAAGAACTCCCTGAGGATCTGAAAAAATGAATTGTTTCTCTGGCCTAGGCTATAAGAAGATTGCCAAGACCTTGAAACTGAGCTGCAGCATGGTGGCCAAGGCCATACAGAAGTTTAACAGGACAGGTTCCACTCAGAACAGGCCTCGCCATGGTTGACCAAAGAAGTTGAGTGCACATGCTCAGCGTCATATCCAGAGGTGGTCTTTGGGAAATAGACTTATGAGTGCTGCCAGCATTGCTGTAGAGGTTGAAGGGGTGGGGAGGGGGTCAGCCTGTCAGTGCTCAGACCATACGCTGCACACTGCATCAAATTGGTCTGCATGGCTGTCCTCCCAGAAGGAAGCCTCTTGATGATGCACAAGAAAGCCACAAACAATTTTGCTGAAGACAAGCAGACTAAGGGCATGGATTACTGGAACCATGTCCTGTGGTCTGATGAGATCAAGATAAACTTTGGTTCAGATGGTGTCAAGCGTGTGTGGTGGAAACCAGGGTGAGGAGTACAAAGACAAGTGTGTCTTGCCTACAGTCAAGCATAGTGGTGGGAGTTTCATGGTCTGGGGCTGCATGAGTGCTGCTGGCACTGGGGAGCTACAGTTCATTGAGGGAACCAATGTACTGTGACATACTGAAGCAGAGCATGATCCCCTCCCTTCTGAGACTGGGCCACAGGGAAGTATTCCAACATGATAACGACCCCAAACACACCTCCAAGATGACCACTGCCTTGCTAAGGAAGCTGAGGGTAAAGGTGATGGACTGGCCAAGCATGTATCCAGACCTAAACCATATTGAGCATCTGTGGGGCATCCTCAAATGGAAAGTGGAGGAGCGCAAGGTCTCTAACATCTACCAGCTCAATGATGTCGTCATGGAGGAGTGGAAGAGGACTTCAGTGGCAACCTTGAAGCTCTGGTGAACTCCATGCCCAAGAGGGTTAAAGCAGTGTTGGAGAATAATGGTGGGCATGCAAAATATTGACACTTTAGGCCCAATTTGGACATTTTCACTTAGGGGTCTATTCACTTTTGTTGCCAGCGGTTTAGACATTAATGACTGTGTGTTGACTTATTTTAAGGGGACAGCATATTTACACTGTTATACAAGCTGTACACTCACTACTTTACATTGTAGCAAAGTGTCATTTCTTCAGTGTTGTCACATGAAAAGATATATTAAAATATTTACAAAAATGTGAGGGTGTACTCACTTTTGTGAGATACTGTATGTCATACTAGCACCCTGATCACTGCCGTACACCATACCAGCGTCCTGAACCAGCATATGCTATACCAGCATCCTGATCTCTCCCATATACCACACCAATGTCCTGATCACACAGGATATCTGGCTAGAGTGGATGGAGTGCCATCATCCCTTAAGCATAGAGAAAAAAGAGCATTCTCCCTTAGGGCGGTACTTTAAAGGCACTAGTTAGAATACAAATGTAGTAAAATGTAATAACCATACACTGAATATTAAAATGGTGAGCATACGGTAGTACAAAATGTTAATTCAACCAAATACAGACACTAACGCGTTTCGGGATTCCTTCTTCAGAGGTAGCATAGTTTAATAATACAAAGAATTTTATTCTGAAAAATAAGTTCAAATATCAGTATTGAATTGCATAGGCCAAGGATATAAGAATGGTCATGCCACAGTCGATGCCCCCCCCCCCCCCCCC
>BLSH010200684.1:666007-686548 GCA_018402905.1 Glandirana rugosa | reverse complement strand
AGGTCGGCTGTCCGCGCGCGCGCGCTCACAGTGGCTCTGTATCGCGGCCGCCGTCGTATGACGGCGATTCGCGTTACAGAGCCACATTGTCACCGTCAATTGCCGATCAGCCGTCGGCAAGCGGCTATGGGATCGGTGGTTGGGTGATGGGACATTGATAGGGGCCTGTGAGGAGCGCATCTCCATGCCTGCTTCCTGGTTTGGTGTGAGTTTTGTTTTAGCCGGGATCCTAGTGGAGGGTGAAGAGGAGCCTGAGGAGTCCCCACTATCTGGGTTTCCTACCTGCTGATTGCTGTGTGCTAGGATGGTGTGTGATCGCTCCAGCTCCAGCTCCTGGGCCTGCCTTGCTCTGTGCGCGCGAACCGCCATCATTTTTTTGTGGTCCACAGCCTGTCGGCTGGAAGAAAATTTGCCAGCTTCCTAAGCTGGGCTTGGTGGTCCTTGTGGTGGGTCATTGCTGGGTGTTCCAGGCAGTCCTGGGGAACAATATGATGCTCGGTGTGTGCGGAGAGGCTTGCTATGTTGATCAGTCCCGGGTGGCCGTGTGGAGCAGTTGCTTCAAGCGGCCATCTTCAGTTCCAGTCGGCACGCTCCCAGAAATCGGGACTTTTTAGGCAAGCATAACACCACTGTATTGTAAAATTTATAAGGATTTATTGATTACAATTAAAATGAGATTGAAAGTAGAAAAATTGATAAAAACATTGACATGTTATATATATATATATATATATATATATATATATATATATATATATATACAACATCAAAGTGAACAGAATCACAGATAAGTAGGAAATCTCCTTGTAACCCAACACATTTCAAGAGAAAAACTTGTCAAGTTCTACAAAATAAGGGAAAATGTGACAGAGTGTTGCAAGAAAAAAAAACATAATTTCTGTAGAGTACATAAGGATAAATGGCAGGCAAGATGTAGCAGTTTACCTGTCACTTTAAGATGAAATATAAACCATGCATAAAATGTGTCAGAGGATAAGCTGGGAGAGACCCGGATACATGGAAGCAAAGTCCCTGGAGAGGAATGCCCCCAAATCCTGTAGATACCCCACGGAGGTCCCAAAGAATGATGGCTGCAACTCACTGGTACACTGGTAGATATGCACTAAGGAAAACCAAAATAACAGCCTAAATTAGATTAAGTATACATAAGGATTAAGAAATTATATACAAAAAGAGGGAATTTGTATATTAAATAAATAGAGGGGAAGAGGAAGATAAATGGTAGAGTAATACCTAGATCTGTTTGTATACATGGCAAACTTTTTATTTCCACCAAGGGAAAAAATTTCACCAAACTGTCTTCCACCAAGTCATAAGTCCCAAGTGGAACTAATAGCTCTCCCTCTATGGGACAATGAACATAGGTATAGTGAATGGACAAATCCATTCATCCCCAGGTTTAAATATAGACCTATTGTTTACAAAGTTTTGGGCTTACCAGTGAGAGAAATGTCCTGTTTATAGCCTCTCGCTCTGCACACTGTAAGCAGTGTGTGCGGGGCTTTTAAGATGGCTGATATAGACGCATATAGATGAATGCATGGCACCACCCCATCACAATGTGCGTCATGCGCCCCATGCTCTTTGGCACTGCAAAATGGCACTCCTGTGATCCCGCATTGCCCCCATTTACTGGGAACATATGGGCAATCCCTATAGGCCAGATCAGCGGGGTCCACACAGGTTGCCGGGTGGGAGTATCCAGGAAGGGGAGAGGATCCAATCCAATACACAGTTCAACCCACATTGGACCATGTGACCATGGGAAACCAATGGATGAATGATCTAATAGTCCACTATACAGCAGACCCGGCAGCACAGGGTGACTGCCGGGGAAACATAGAGATAGGCATGAAGCCTGTGACATGGAGAAATGGTGCAGGAACCTAAAAAGCATAAATCTGTACCCATTATATTTTTGGCAATTTGGTCTTTTAAAGTTCCGTGCTGGCTACAAAATAAAGAGATGGCACAGTTAGCACAGATAATCCTATAAATATGAAATCTATCAAACCTATTTATATTAGCTATATTGACATAACCAATGTGTTCACAATAAATATAATGCAAAGTGACATTAACTAAAATTGTTCAGCATAGATAAGGACAGGCTTAATAAGGTGCTAAGATTGAAAAAATAAGGAAAAACAATGTACATCTAGATCTTGATCTCATGTATATATATATCTGTATCCTGTTGATTTGTAATCAAATGCATTACCTATTTGAACAAGCTAATTTAAAGGTACAGAGATTTAAACAGAAAGAGCAATGTCTCTAAACTGAGATATAGTGAGTTAGTCTCTTTCCCAGCCAACAGAAGAGAAACACTCCAGAAAAGGAAGGTAACTAACTGCATCATTCAAACCAGGAGGGGAGGTGGCCTGGAGATTGACTATCCAGCGTGTCTCACACTGGAGCAAAGTGTTGTTCCAGTCACTGCCCCTCATGCTCAGATGTATGCGGTCCAACACTAGAAATTTTATCTTAGGAATTTTTTTTTGTCCTCCCCGGAGCCTTACAGTTTGGGAAAGCTCCCACAGCCTCCTGCAGCTCCTCTACAGTAAGGGGTGCCTCAAGTAGTGTGACCTTTGTGGGGGTGAGTCTGGGCAACTCCAAGTTTCCCAGGTATTTGTCCAGGTTTTTAGGGTCATAGGGCTTGCCTGACGCATAGAGGTTCTCATAGAAGTTGGCCAGCTCATGTGCAATCTGCTCTGGGGAGGTAACTAGTCTTCTCTCTCAGGATTGAATTGCTCCTATTACAGGGTATCTCTGCTGAGAGGAGGCAATCCGTGTCAACATTCGGCCCGTCTTCTCTCCCTCCTTAAAGAGTGCCTGTCTAGCAAAGAATCTCTTTTTTTTGGGCCGCAGAGGACAGCAGCCGCTCATATGCCACTTGAGATGACTGCCAAGCCTCCATGGTCGAATCACATGGATTGTCTACAAACTGTTGTTCTAGTTCCCGAGTTTGAGTCTCCAATAGCTCTGCAAGGCCCGCTGATGCATGTTTGACCCCGTTTATTTCCTTAATCAAGAGTCCCTTCAGGTGGACCTTAAAGGCCTCCCATTGCCGCGTGCTGAATGCAGACGAGTCCCATGAGGCAAAGTATCCCTCCACTTCCCGCTCTATCCCATCATGAGAGTGGAATAAGTTCAGCCAGAATGCATTCAATTTCCAGGGGGCATGTGCTAAGTGAACTGGTGGGAAGGTCTGCACTCGTAGCACCAAAGGGGTATGATCTGACACACTACGTGGTCTGTACTCTATCTCAGACAGAAAAGGGAGTGTGCTGGAGCTGCACACCGCCAAGTCAATCCTGGACAGAGTGCCTTGGGATTTGGAAAAGCAGGAGAACTGTTTGACTTGGGGATTCCTGAGCCTCCAGACCTCCTGCCACCCATTCCACCTCTTGCATCAACCGCGTCAGAGGGAGTATCCTTGGAGAGGGCAGAGGAACTAGGGACCGGGTGTCTGTCCAGAGCAGGACTTACACAACAGTTAAAGTCCCCCATCACCAGCAGCGGCACCTCTGGCCTCCCATCAAGGAACGTGATGAGAAGCCGGAGCGCCTCTGCCACAAAAGGCGGGGGTATATATACACTTGCCAATACAAACGTCAAAGCACCAATTCTGCAATACAGAAAAACATATCTCCCTTCCGGGTCTATACTCCTGTCCAGTTCATGGTAGTCCAGAGCAGTATGTATCATAACACTGACCCCTCTACAGAAGTCAGTGTGCATAGACTGGTAGGCCCACCCCACCAATCCATATGTTAAGCATTGTACCAAATCCACTGTCAAGGGAGTCTCCTGAAAACAAATGATGGCAGGAAATAATTTTTTGAGGCACATTGCAATCATGGTCCTCTTAAGAGGTGAGTGAGCCCCTCTGATGTTCCAGGATATTATAGGCACAGCAGCCATGGGAAAGTAGAGTAAAGTATAGCAAATTGGCCTCTCCGCCTAGTAGTTGTGAAAGGCCTTTCCCCTTTCGCCAGGCGGCTGTTCTCATTTCTACATAGTCAGAAGGTTCCATGATGAGGGGGTCAGCTAAAGCATAGGACGGTGCTGGGCAAAGTACATTGTTCTGTATCCTACAGGTAACTAGGACTTAAGCAACTTCGCTGATTGTGTACTTGTTTATACATGCTTGACAATGATAGCTGTTTTGTATACAAAAACTCGACAATGGGATAAACTTTGCCAACTGGGCATTTTTTAACCAGACAACCTTGGCCGTCAACACAAAGTCAAATAGTATTCGGTTTGTTCTCATACCAGCTACTTCTTTGGAGTAGCTCTCATCTGTGACTGCAGTATAATGTCCCCCAGCCTGGGTTCAGTACGGTTGTATGCTTGTATAAGTAGCAAAACAAACTCAATTAACCTATGCTGAGTGTCATTATCCCAGCAATATGTGACTTACGTATCTCGTGGTCAAAGTCAGTCATTTCTCCATTCTTCCTCCCGACGATGGATGGCCTGGGTCTGTGTTAGTCAGGATGGCCGGGAATTGTGGCGGTGTATCGGCTGGGGCAGGATCAGAACCGGATCACAGACAGGAGCTGTGGGAGATGCGTCCTCTCACATGCCTTGCTCGTCGACGCCCCTCATCTTAGGGAATTTACCAAAGTGTATATCACACACACGTCTACTCAACGGACGGTGTGTGTTGCTGGTCCTCATAGAAAGTACATGTCTATATATGCGCTTATAAAATTCCTGTTTTGTTATTCCAATGTAAAAGAATCCACACGAACAGGACATCATATATACCACTCAATTCGTTTTGCAGTTTGCAAAATGGAGGGGTTTGAATTTACGACCATTAGGAAGAATTATATTTCTCTCTGTATTTATATACTGAACTGTTACTGCAAATCCGCAAATACTGACTGTATGGGATTGATTTGATCAATGATTCTGGGTGTGAGTTTTTGGCATGTAGGGAACATAAGAGGTGAATATTGCTAGTTGTGACTCCACATCCCTGGGGAAGTACAAGCAAAAACCAAAAAGAGAGGAAACTTGGGACTTTTTAGGTTGTTTCTATGGTTATCCAAGCAGAAACATGAAACAGTGAAGTATATATAAAATCAGTATTTATTTTATTACATAGATATAGAGTTCAACACATATAATATAAAAAGTGTAGCAATCGATACAAATGGCACTGTGGACATGACTGAACGAAATCGGTCCAGTTCCCGGTCATCCTCAAATAGGCAACCAGTATCATATAAAGGCTCCAGAATGAAATAAAGCTTCTTTGCCACAAGGAGATCGCGACACGTTTCAGTATGTGCTTCCCCAGGCGATCCGGGGGTTGAGTACTAGTCAATCCCAGGCCAATACATGAGAAAGCCCCCTGGATAGCCAGACATATAGATTGTTTCTTATGTTAGCATCGTTCAGTCATGTCAACAGTGCCATTTGTATCGATTGCTACACTTTTTATATTATATGTGTTGAACTCTATATCTATGTAATAGAATAAATACTGATTTTATTTATACTTCACTGTTTCATGTTTCTGCTTGGGTAGCCATAGTGACAACCTAAAAAGCCCCAATTTTTCTCTGTTTTTGTTTTTTTTTTTGGCATGTAGGATAGTGTTTCTAGCTGTCTCTTTCCTATATAGGGTGCTGGATAGTTTGCCATCTGTATCCTTGTATATTGTCACATCCAGAAAGGGTACCTGAGTACAACTAGATGACATTGTATACTTTAAGTTAAAGTCATTCTTATTTATTCTTGTCATAAATTGATTGAGAGAGTCTACGGTACCATTCCTTATCATGAAAATGTCATCTATCTACCTGTACCATATAAGGATGATGCCCATAAATGGCAATAGACGCTCCTCCATCAGTAAGGATTGTTCCCACTCCCCCAGGTACAAGTTGGCATAGGATGGAGCACAACATGTCCACATTGCACCTGGAGGCAGTGGGAACCATCAAATGTGAATACATTATGATTTAAAATGTACTCTAAAGATAACAGTATGAATTCAAATAACTGTTCATTGTCTTTATAAGTATGTTGTAATACATGTTGGATATCTGCCACACCCCATTGGTGTTGGATGAAGCTATATAAAGTTTTGACATCTACAGTTGCCAACAAGGCATTGGGGGGAATTTGTAATGCTTCTATGTTTTTTAACAAGTGTGTAGTGTCCCTAATATAGGATGGCAAATTTTCCACGAGAGGTCTGAGCTGCTCATCAATGAACCTGCTCAGACTTTCCATGATGCTTCAAAATCCAGATATAATAGGTCTACCTGGGGGTTATTGATGTCTTTGTGCACTTTGGGGAGGCTATAGAAGGTAGGTACTTTGGGATGATTTGTACGTATAAACTCCCAGGTGGATTTAGTGATAACGTTGTTAAGATCAACCAAAACATAGAAGTCTTGATAATATTTATCAATGGTAGATTTGGAAATAATCTTGTACCATTCTCTATTTTTCAATATTTTCATGCACAGAATTTTATATTGGTCATGACCACAATGTTGCCGCGCTTATCTGCTGGTTTGAGTGTTAGTTGATGTTGACTCATTAAATTATTCAAAGCCTACTTTTCTTTGTTTGATAGATTGTAAGAAGGTGTGGAATTATTTCATTTTTGAATATCTTGAGTAGTTGCGGCCAAAAAGTCTCCCAAATTATAGTTAGAGTAGGGGAAAGGGGATTTGTCAGATTTATTTTTTAAGGATTTGCTTTTGGTTGATATGTCTGTATCTGTGCTTATGTGATCTTTGAGAAGGGCTTCAATATCTATTTGATCAATCAAACTAGTGTTTTCTTGAAATATGAAACAATGAGCTATGAAATATATGGCTTTAAACTTGCAGTAACACACAGAACTATACAGCGTTAAACATGCAGTAACACAAAGAACTATATGGCGTTAAACTTGCAGTAGCGCACAGAACTATATGGCATTAAATTTACAGTAACGCAATGAAATATACAGCGTTAAACTTGCAGTAACGCACAGAACTATATGGTCTTTGGGTGTCGGTGGCGCCTTCACACTGTAACCCTATTATGGTACCCTTGATGAAAGCAAGAATTGGCCTTGCTGTAAAACATTTAAATGATATGCACCTGTCAAACAGGTGTGGAAAAATTGGTCTTTGGGTGTTAATTGTGCCCATGAACCCTACACCAAAACCATTCTTCCAGATTAAATCAAGGCCCAATGATTGCAAAGAAATATACGGCGTTAAACTTGCAGTAACACACAGGGCTATATGGGGTTAAATTTGCAGTAACGCAATGAAACATATTATCTTAGTAAAGTGAGTACACCCCTCACATTTTTGTAAATATTGTATTATATATGACAACACTGAAGAAATGACACTTTGCTACAATGTAGATAAGTGAGTGTACAGCTTGTATAACAGTGTAAATTTGCTGTCCCCTCAAAATAACTCAACACACAGCCATTAATGTCTAAACCGCTGACAACAAAAGTGAGTACACCCCTAAGTGAAAATGTTCAAACTGGGCCCAATTAGCCATTTTCCCTCCCCAGTGTCATGTGACTCTGTAGTGTTACAAGGTTTCAGGAGTGAATGGGGAGCAGGTATGTTAAATTTAGTGTTATCGCTCTCACTCTCTCCTACTGGTCACTAGAAGTTCAACACGGCACCCCATGGCAACATACTCTCTGAGAATCTGAAAAAAAGAATTGTTGCTCTACATAAAGATGGTCTAGGCTATAAGAAGATTGCCAAGACCCTGATACTGAGCTGCAGCATGGTGGCCAAGAACATACAGCGGTTTAACAGGACAGGATCCACTCAGAACAGGCCTCGCCATGGTTGACCAAAGAAGTTAAGTGCACCATTATTTCCAGCACTGCCTTAACCCTCTTGGGCATGGAGTTCACCAGAGCTTCACAGGCTGCCACTGGAGTCCTCTTCCACTCCATGATGACATCACAGAGCTGGTGGATGTTAGAAACCTTGCGCTCCTCCACCTCCACCCAATTTTATCATGGATTGTGTCAACAAGATTTTATGAACTATTTTTTGTATTATTTTTGTGTTTGCTATTCGTTTTTGGAGCGCTGCACTTTTTTATTTTTATAGTATGAAAGTTACCAAGATTCCTCTTGCACTTCGCAATTAACCTAAGGAGAAGGGGAAATATTTCCAACGGGGACTGAGCAAAAAATAAAGAAATACATAAATAAATCTAAAAAAAAATAAGACAACGGTACTTAGGATCTGTGTCAATTGACTTCTGTTCATTTCAAATTAATTTTAAATGTTTGAAGTGGGTCAAATACAAATCTAAAGGAGGTTAATTGCAGGTAGAATGCACCTGTAAATGATTTCTGAATGATCTCAGAAGTGTCTCAAAATGATGTCGAACTAATGCCATGGCCATACACCAAAAGATCATCAACTAAGGACCTTAGTCTTCTTCTACAAACAAGAATACATTTCCACTTGGCTAAAAAGTTCAATATATACATTTCTGTCTGCCTTCAGTTTTGCTTTTAGACATACATCCCCTATTTTAACCACTTGCCGACCGCCCGCCGCAGCATGATGGCGGCAAGGTGGGTCGTTATTGCGAAGCGCCGTCACCTGATGGCGGCCACAATAACTAGTATTGTGAGCGCATGCGCGCCGCCGGAGATGAGCTCGCGCGCTCACTGTGTTCGGGGGGGTCAGGGAGCGGGTAGGGTGGACTCGATCACCGCTGGCTACCCACGATGGTCCCCCCCGCAGTGAGAGAACGGAGGTCCATGTATGTAAACACGGATCTCCGTTCTCATAGAGGGGGAAGGGCGGTGATCACAGGCTTCCTTTATATGGAAGCCGTAATCATCCCCTTTCCCCAGCAAGGGCAGCCCACACACAGTTAGAACACGCCCAGGGAACACAGTTAACCCTTAGAGTGCCTCCTGCAGGTTAACCCCTTCACTGCCAATGGCATTTACACAGTAATCAGTGCATTTTTATAGCACTGATCGCTGTATAAATGCCAATGGTCCCAAAAATGTGTCAAAATGGTCCGACATGTCCGCCCCAATATCGCAGTACCACTAAAAATTGCAGATCACCGCCATTACTAGTATAAAATAAAAAAATAAAAACCCCAGAAATTAATTCTCATCATCCGTAAACGTGGCAACTTTTGCGCAAACCAATCAATAAACACGATTGTAATTTTTGTAACCAAAAATATGAGAAAGAATATAAATCAGCTTAAACCGATGAAAAAAAAATGTTTTTTTATATTTTTTTTGGATCTGTATTTTAGCAAAAAGTAAGAAATGTGTTTTTTTTTTTTGCAAAATTGTCGCTCTTCTTTTGTTTATATCGGCGATCAGAAATTACGCAGAGGTGATCAAATAACACCAAAAGAGAGCTCTATTTGTGGGGAAAAAAGGACGCAAATTTTGGGTACAACGTCGCACACCCGCGCAATTGTCAGTTAAAGCGACGCAGTGCCGAATCACAAAAAGTGCTCTGGTCCTAAAGTGGGAAATCCTTCCGGGGCTGAAGTGGTTAATAACCACTTCAAATAATGTCTATCAATATTAATATTTTTAATCTAAATAAAATAAAAAACTATATTAATTGGAAACCATTTTTGTCTTCATATTGTAACATTTTCTTACATGCCTGTGCATAAATATATAGAGAGCTTTGCAGTCAGTAGTTATGAGAATTATTGTGTCTGCTATTTAGAGGGCTTGTGCATGCCTGAGACCCATTTGCCAAGTATATCTAATAACAATATCTTTAATAAATAATTTGTAGAACCCACTCTCATCATACATGAACTGTAACAAACAGGTTGGAATGTACACATTCAAACTGTTAATATACAGAAAAATGTACTTCAGCAGAATCAATGGAGTGAGACAGAGGGCTTGTGCATGCCTGAGACCCATTTGCCAAGTATATCTAATAACAATATCTTTAATAAATAATTTGTAGAACCCACTCTCATCATACATGAACTGTAACAAACAGGTTGGAATGTACACATTCAAACTGTTAATATACAGAAAAATGTACTTCAGCAGAATCAATGGAGTGAGACAGTATTCAAATCAAAGTATAACAAGGTTATTTTATTGTAAGTTAGAATATTGTTGAAATGCTTTTACTATGTACTATTTAAAAAATATGCTTTAAATAAAATGTATACTTTTTATTTGATATTTTACAATGGTTTTAACATACCCTAATATTTTTAAAATGTCTTTACTGATAATCAGTTATCTACTTGCCGACCAGCCGCCGCAGTTGTACTGTGGCAGGTTGGCTCGGCTGCGCAAATCGTCATTGTACGTCAGCCGCACATGTCATCGGGAACAGTGAGATCTGTCATGTCCCTACCAGCCAAGCCCCCACACAGTTAGAACATGCCTAGGGAACACATTTAACCCCTTGATTGGCCCCTAGAGTTTAACCCCTTCCCTGCCAGTGACATTTAAAATAAAATAAATAAAAATGCCATAAATCTATCCCTTATCTTGTAGACGTGATAACTTTTGCTCAACCCAATCAATATACATCTATTGCGATTTTTTTACCAAAAATATGTAGAAGAATACATATCAGCCTAAACTGATGAAGACTTTTTTTTTTTTTTTTTTTGAGGGGGGGGATATTAATTATAGCAAAAAGTAAAAAAATATATTTTTTTCAAAATTGTCGCTCTTTGTTTGTTTATAGCGCAAAAAAATAAAAACCACAGAGGTGATCAAATACCACCAAAAGAAATTCCCATTTGTGGGAAAAAAAAGAACATGAATTTTGTTTGAGTACAAATTTGCACTACCACGCAATTGTCAGTTAAAGTGACAAAGTGCTGTATCGCAAAAAATGGCCTGGTCATTAATGGGGCAAATCCCTCCAGGGCAGAAGTGGTTTCCCTACTATCTGGACATAGGCATATTCATTTGATCTTTCTCTATAATTACATGTATTGACATAGGTGTGGGTATGTGCAACATTGGCTTTCAGTGCAAAGAGGTGGACACCAGTCGTTTTTGCTGCACAGCTGTCTGCAAGAAAAGCAATAAAAATGCCTTAAAGTATAACTAAAGGCAAACATTTGTTTTTAGTTTTGGATAGAGTGGAGAGAGATTAGAACACCTGTCACTTTTTACTGCTGTCTATGACCCCCGTTAAGGAGATTCACCTTCTATTTGTCCTTTTACCATTATCACTGAAAGTGAAAGTAAAAGAAAATCCCACATTTTGTGTTCCCCAGAAAAGTAATAGAGGGGAAATATTCCAATGGGTACACTAGTTCTGGTTACCTGGGGGTCCCCAGGGAATTCCCTTGATTTACAGAGATTTCCTCTCACTTTCTGTTTTGCTATGGGAAAGGAAGTGAAGGGAAATGTCTGCAATGAGACACAGATGGCAGAAATAAAATACAGACAGGGGTTATAACCCTTCCTTGCTCTATCCATAATGAAAAAAAAAGTTTTGCCTATAATTCTACTTTAAGGTCGCCCTTACACTAACCCATTGCAAAGTCGGCAATAGATGGATCAAAATTTGTCCTGTTAAGCAGGAACAGGCTGAAATTAAACCCATCTATGGCCATTCCCATTTGAGGGGAGTCGATCTAATGATTGACTCCCCTTGAACAGTCCTACCAGTAAATTTGCATTTGATTAGTGCATGCAGCCAATTGGTCCCATTGTCAGAATACAGTAGCTCAGCGGGGAGGATTCCTACATCTACCTCATATGTGTGGAAACAGGAATCCATTCAGTTTTTGATCCCTCCCTTATGTAAACATAACCCTATGCCTGGGCTAATAAAAGTTATTTCCTCCCATGACCAAGCCTATCCATGGAAGCTATGTGAACAGCCCACAGAGGCTCCTTTATTCAGTGGTGCTTTGTATTCCTCTAAATGGCAGAAAAAATGATGCATGATAAACAAATGTACAAACATTTCAGTCTGGCCTGCTCACCTTCCTATCCCCCTGCTGCATAGTTACCATAAGGCTGACTATTCTCTGCAGCTATGTTCTTGTACACTGTTGAGTTTCCTAACATTTCTGTGTCTTAAAGTGAATCTGTTGCAAGGCTATGTATGGTGTGTACATATTCTTAGCACGCAGTAAAAACGGTTTAAAACAAGCTAGAACTTATCTCTCTAGCTGCAGGCACTGTTGAACAATGTATCCTCAAATTTCACAGTAGAAGCATTGAAGTCATTCTCTCATCAGCTCAGTTCCTTCTGTTTCCCTTCTTGAAGTTCTAGCTCTGTGTTTGTCTTATTGCAGGTCTGAAAGGTCCCTGAGCCACTGCTGGGAGCTGAGGTGACTGAGGAAACAACTTCAAGTGGAGTTCCACCCAGTTAAAAGTCAGCAGCTACAAAAAGTGTAGCTGCTGACTTTTAACAATCGGACACTCACCTGTCCCAGGCTCCAGCGATGTGGTCGCCCGAGGGCTCGCTCTTCTCCTCCTCCCCTAAGCAATGCCGGCATCACAAGTGTTGATGCCCGGCTTTGGCTTAAAAGCCAGGCGCACACGTGCGAGCCGTGCTGCGCCTTGTGAACGGCCGGCGTATCTTCTGGGACCTGTGACGTGTCCCAGAAGATCACTGAGAGGGAGGGAGGAAGCTCAACCTTCTCCAGGCTTTGTGGCGCTAGGAGAGGAAGTGGACCTGGGACCCTGTGAAAACAGGGCCCCCCAAAAAAAATGACATGCCAATTGTGGCATGTCAGGTGGTCACCTTCCTTTTTTTTTTATAATTCAAGTTTTTATTGAAGAAACAAGAGTGTAGCATATATAGGTTGTACAGTCAGGAATCAAATGACAAATAAACTGTTCTGTACATAGTGTAGTATAAAGGTACATCCGCATATGCTTTGGAGTAATAAAGGAGCAAGAAAAAAAAAAAAAGATTAAAAGGAACAGGAGAAATTGAACAAAACAGGTCAGCCTGCTTGAGCTTGTTGGGTGCTAGTACTTTTTACCTTACAATAAAGTTCTGAATACCAAGGGGTAAGAGGTGCATGAAACTTGAAGGCCTAGGAGCCATATTTAGAGCAATCCCATGCTCCCCAGCACTTGTTAAATTGAGTTAGAGTGTCCTCGTTCAATGCCGATAAATATTCCATGGCCTTGACCTCCACTATGTTGTCTATAAATTGGTTACGTGAAGGGATAGCCGTAGACTTCCATAGCTTTGGAATAGAGCGTCTAGCTGCTGTTAGAATATGTCTAATTAAGACTTCAAAAGGCTTAGAAATCCCTTCAACAGGAAGGCCCAGGAGGAGGTGTAAAGGGTCTAATGGTATGTCTACCTCCAGGACATGGACCAAAACCTCCCGAACCACTTCCCAGAACTTTGCAATCTCAGGACAATCCCAGAAAATGTGATATAGGGATCCTCTACTGACCTGACATCTCCAGAACAGATCCGATATGTCCTTAACTTATGGCATGCAAGGTTGTTGGAGTCTTGTACCAGAACATCAGTATTTTATATATATTTTCCTTATACACTACGCATCTAGATGTCTTGGAGGCATTTTCCCAGATTGATCACCATGTATTTGAAGGGATGGGCCTATTCAGGACTTTTTCTCATTTTCCCATGTAACCGTGGGCTCCCATCTCTGAAGCGGAGCAATGAAGCAGGAGTTTGTATAGTGAGGAGATCAAATGGGGTTGATTTGACCCCTGCATTGCTAGTCTCTCAAAATTGGTGGCTTGATCTAACCTCTTTGATGGTTTTATGGAGTAGAAAAAATGCCTAAACTGTAGGTATGAATAAAAGGACTGTGATGGTAACTGGTTATATTGGTTCTGCAGTTGTTCAAAAGACCACAGACCGTGAGTAGTTGGATTAATAAACTGATGTATCCGAAACACTCCCTGCATGGCCCAAGGCAACATCTGGGGCCTGGAGAGACTGTCTGGGATGTCAGGATTATACAGAACATTGTTTAGGTATGAGCAAGGGGGGGCCAAAGCTCTTGCTTTATTACACTCGTGCCATATTTTCCTAGTGAATGCCACCGAATTCATAGGGGTGGACGCGTAATGTGGGCCGGATGGGCCCGGTGATATGTTCAACAAAGAGGACAGGTGAATGGGATAAACAGAAGCAAGCTCAATCTCTGCCCACCTGTTTCTTGGTGTCAGATCCATCCAGGACAAAGTCTGCCTGAGATGGGTCGCCAGATAATATTTGGTCACATCTGGTACCCCCAAGCCTCCCTCCTCTCTTGGGGCCATGAGTACTGCTCGTCCAATCCTGGGTCTTTTATTGCGCCAAATAAAGGCAAAGAAAAGATTTTGAAATCTTTTTAGGTGGGTCTTAGATATGGGAATGGCCAAAGTCTCAAATAAATACAAGAGCTTTGGCATAATTGCAATTTTAAGAACATTTATTCTGCCCATCAGAGAAATATCTAGGGGCATCCATTGGTGGATAAGGGATCTAATAGATTTGAGTAATGGGTCAAAGTTAGCTGAGTACAATTGAGAGTATTGTGGGGTTATGTGGGTCCCTAGGTATTTGATGGCCTGAGTACACCAGTGGTAGTTATAATTCTGTTTCAGTTGAGCCAGTTGGGCCTCGGGAATATGTAGTGGAAGGGGGCCACCTTCCTTTAAAGCGGAAGTTCCACTTTTGGGTTGAACTCCGCTTTCCGTTTTTCCAAACAAGTGTTACATATTTAGAGAAATTGTCTAATGTCCATTAAAACAAGTATGCAAATAACAACACTGAGATTATGTTTACGCTTCTCTTACTAAAGCCATCTCTGTTGCAGATGACACTGTACATTATAATGGTCACTCTCATGACTTAAGCCCCATACACACCGGCAGACATTTGCCAGTATAAAAAAATAACTGCAGACATTCTGCCTATGTGTATGTAGAAACTCATATGCAGCGCCTGAATTACGGAGAGTCTTTATGTGCATGGTAGAGACAGATATAGTTCAACCATATAGCAGTGTATCTCTGTAGTATTTCCAACAGATAAACAGATGGGGGCTTACCAGATGGTAGAGGTATAAACGCAGTTGTTTATAAATCCCAGATGGATGGTTGCTCATCAGATCCGTGGAACCGTTGTTGGAATTCCTGGGGGGACCTCTGATGTTAATGCAGGACCTCTGGTGCCAAAAGGAAGGGGATGATCACGGGGGACTGTGATGACTTTGTGTCTTTGTAGGAGGAGGAACCCGTCTCCGACTTCTCTCGACTCACATCCAAGGACAATCCAATCCACCAAGTGTGTATCAAGATAAGAGATAAAAACATCCACAATCGTGTGATATCGTTTGGACAAGGGTTTATTTATATATGCAGGATTAAAAATACTCACATATTCCAAATAAAACAAGAGCTCATAAATAAGGCAGGAGATGGAGGAAAAAAAAGGTTTCCTCCATCTCCTGCCTTATTTATGAGCTCTTGTTTTATTTGGAATATGTGAGTATTTTTAATCCTGCATTTATAAATAAACCCTTGTCCAAACGATATCACACGATTGTGGATGTTTTTATCTCTTATCTTGATACACACTTGGTGGATTGGATTGTCCTTGGATGTGAGTCGAGAGAAGTCGGAGACGGGTTCCTCCTCCTACAAAGACACAAAGTCATCACAGTCCCCCGTGATCATCCCCTTTCTTTTGGCACCAGAGGTCCTGCATTAACATCAGAGGTCCCCCCAGGAATTCCAACAACGGTTCCACGGATCTGATGAGCAACCATCCATCTGGGATTTATAAACAACTGCGTTTATACCTCTACCATCTGGTAAGCCCCCATCTGTTTATCTGTTGGAAATACTACAGAGATACACTGCTATATGGTTGAACTATATCTGTCTCTACCATACACATAAAGACTCTCCGTAATTCAGGCGCTGCATATGAGTTTCTACAATTTTTGAACAATCCGGATCTGTTGTTTATGCGTGCTGCCACTTCTAATATTTTTTTACACTTTTTCTCCAGTATTAATATTCATTTGACATATTTATCTTTTTGGTGAGCGCGGGATTTTACAGTTTTTTGCTATTCTGCCTATGTGTATGTTAGTGCATGCTGGAAAACCAGCAGCCTACCGACTCCTGATCAGCGCTCTCAGTCAATGTCAGAGACCACTGATTGGAGTGTTCTGGCGGAGGGAGATTGCATGGTTAGTACAGCGGCTCCCCACCAGAGCTGTCAGTTTTTTCATGCAACTCGAAGGGTTGCGCGAAAAAAATGTAGGGTGTACCAGGCTTTACTCTCAAAGCTTAGCGCCATGATTCTTTTGACTCTATATAGTTTGTGTGGACCAAGTTGGTCCATGCAAACTATTTGCTTCACTAACAGATGTGCTCGCAGTGAGCTCTGTATAAACTGTATGTAGCCTCAGCTACATTGAGTATACAGCACATTGCTCCAGCAGTGGAAAGGGGACTTCCTGCCCTGCTCTCAGGAATAAAATTGAGTCAGGCTGAGCACTGCCCAGCCATTCACAGAAGGTTTTGTTTTTCATAAATTAATACAAGGCTTCTTGTGATTGGCTCAGGTGGAGATCATGATGTCATCTGGCTGCCTCTCACACCTCAGTCAATCAGAGGAAGTCTTGTATTCATTGATGAATTGCAAAGTTTTGGGTGGCTGAGCCGCGCCCAGCCCAACACAATTTTGTTCTGGGAGTGGGACGGGAAGTTGCCATCCTTCTGCATGAACTCAACCCTGTATACTGTATGTAGCTAAAGGCTACAGACAGTTTATACAGCACTCTCAGCCAGTGCATCTGTTAATGAAGCAAATATTTCATTTAGACCAGCTTGGTCCAAACAAACCATTTAAAGTCACAGGAAACCCAGATTTAGGCTTTCAAAAATGAGCTCTCACATTTCTTTGCTGTGCAGTGCTTATAATTAAGATATGTTGCACAGCTGGACTGGCTGTTCTATGCTCTTTTACAGTTATATCAAACTTTAACTGCACTGAATTGCTCGTTATAAAAGTGGCAGGCTGCCTGCTCTTACAACAAAGCCTATTTAGTAAGGACTTCTGTTATAGTTGTACACAGCAAACAGTTAATGTTACCGCAACGCATGTTCTGCCATTCCTTTGTCCCTAGATTTTTTTGGAATATAGATTGGTTAGCTCTAAATTATGTCATTTTTTTACTGCCTTCATTTCTTGTGCTTGTGTTAAGCTACAATAAAATATACAGTACACATCAAAGTAATTTTCAGCCGCTGAATAACATGGTTCATTTACATTACCTTTACATTACATTTACAACCCATATACCATGACCAGGAACATCTCACCTCCCCTCCTTTTTTACTCTTGCATATGCACTAGACACTATTACAAGCACTTGCTGCTACAAAGACTCAATAAGAAATATGTAGTGCTTGTGCAGTACACTACAAATCATCTTGCAGTTCGCACTGATTGCCCCGAAATATTCCTCTTGCGTAATCTCATGTACAGTAATTATGTAAGTCTTATATACTATATAGCCATTTACTCACAATATATGTACAGTTACATAGTTACCAGATGTGTATAGGTCTATAACATTTTACTTTTACGTTCCTCTCTGTGTTCTATTTTTGTATATTTATAATTTTATTAAGTTAGTATGTAGCACCATGGTCCTGTGAGACACAACGTTTTGTTCTATTGTATGTCTTCATGTGTAATGGAATGACAATAAAGTTTGACTTGACTTGAGTTGACTTGACTTTATATGGTGAAAGAACAAGTGATCTCACCATTCATATTTATGAGATAATCGGATGATAGAACATGAGTTTCTAGTTTCAAACAATTGTAACCACCAGGTTTTGACACCAAAATGTACCACATGTATTTAGGAACAATTGAGTACTGTCTGTGATACCTTTTTTATTGGCAGTAAAATCAAATTTTTTAGGACAAGCTTTTGGGGTGTGTACCCTTCAAAAATAATCTTATGTTGGCAAAACAGGGCAGAAATGACAAACTACGATGGATGTACACAGTCACACCATCGAGGAACATAAGAAAGAAGTTTTCTGCACACCTGTGGGATATCATTTCTCACAACCAGACCACACTATGGAAGACATGTATTTTTTAGTTTATAGAGGGAACTAAAAAAAACTATTCATGAAAGGAAAACTTTTGAACTAAGAATGATAATTCTATTTTACACAAAAGATAATGGGCTACATGTGAACCTGGGTTTTCTAAATCATTATCCTATAGTTTTGTACCCCCCCCCTCCCACACACACACCAACTTCTGTGACTGTTATTCCCCCTCACGCTCTCCCTACCTTATCTTGCTAAAGTTCCTTTTTTTGCACTTTTTTTTTCTCAGAGATTGTCCTACTTAACATTCTAATAAAACTTTGTGTATTAGTGCTGCTTGGACCTCGAAGAAGGGGACACACCCCAAGAGCTTGTCCTGTAAATTTGGATGTTAGTGCAAATAAAAAAGTATCACAGACAGTACTAAATTGTTCTTGTTTCAAGTGCACTAATACAGCTACAATCACCTCAAACCTGTTTAAAATGAGATTGGATTAGCACTGCTAATGACATTGTCCTGGATGGAGTGGTTTCAGGAGAGACTACATGTTGTCCTTGTGCAATGAGTGATCTTTTGCAAAAATAAAGGAGGGTAACAGAGGTCCCCTCAAGTCATCTGTTTACCTCCAGAGGTCTGGAGCATCTGTGCAATATCATAACCAACACTTTAAGGACTAGCTTACACTTAGTTTTACACATTAAAGTGCATTTAGCATGCATTTTTTATGTGTTTTTGATGCTTTTGTGATGTATATTTGAAGTGGTAATGAAGCTTGGCAAATGTCCCGTGTGTGTTGGTTTTCTATTTGTTTTAAAGAGGCACAGTAGAACCATGTTTAAGTAATACCCCCGGCTCAGTAATATCCCAAATTAGCAGATCCACAGCTCATTAATACCCCTGCTCAGCAAATCCCCAGCTCATTAGTTCCCTGTTCAGGAAGTCCACAGATCATTAGTACCCCCATTTAGCAGATCCCCGACTCAGTAGTATCCTAAGCTCTGCTAATTCCCCACTAGGTAGTACCCCCAGCTCTGATGATTCCCCACTAGGTAGTACCCCCTAGCTCTGTTGATCCCCCACTCAGTATTACCCCCAGTTATGTTGATCCCCCTCTCAGTAATACCCTCAGCTCTGCTCATCCCCGCTCAGTAGTACACCAGCTATGCTGATACTATTGTTTGCTGATCCTCCTCTCTCTCTGGTCCCCATTCACCTCCCTCTATATTGCTCCCATGCTGCACACTACTTGTGACATCTGCTAGTTTCTCTTACTCCAGTCCCCTAGCTCTGCTGATTCTCCAATGCTCAGTACCCTCTTTCTGGTCCCTGCTCACCTCCCATTATATTACTCCCATGCTGTGCCCCATGTGTCCATCGGCTCTGCTGATCTTCCACCATTCAGTCATCTCTCTCTGGTCCCTCCTCACCCTAGGCTACAGCATTCCCATGGCGCTAGTTGCTTCCCTCCTGTCTGGTCCCCACTCACATTCCTGTTATTCCACTCTGCACACCAGATGTGACATGTGCAGCAGATACTCCCAGCAGATACTATATACACATGGACCATAAGTGACTACTGATGACGTCTTTACATTTCACTTGTTGGTTTTCCAATGCATCCTGGGATATCACATACCTTCAATACCTCCAAAACAAAGCAAAGCTAACTCTGAATATTGTAACTGCCCATCAACAGCTGTAAATTATCTTAGGGAGCATTGTGAAAGACCTCTATAGAGTCTTTGGAAATGCTGTAAACCACCAAGAAAGGGACATGGGGTATAAATTCTAAAGGAAAGCAAAGCAGCACAAACTCAATGGTGCGTACAGGGCTGTTATATAACCATTTTATTTAGTGATTGCTGATTTAATTGGCATTCATAGTTCTTTAAAGATGCAGACTAGTGTTGAGCGAACCCGGACTGTAACGTTCGGGTCCGTACCGAACTTTAGGGTGTCCGTGGCACGGACCCGGACATTTCAAAAATCGTTCGGGTTCGGTGTGGGGTTCTGCTATTTTACTCCACGTGTTGAGAAGCTGCAGGGCAGCCAATCAACAAGCGTTTCACTGGTTTGCCCTTAGAAGCCATCACAGCCATGCCTACTAATGGCATGGCTGTGATTGGCCGGTGCATCATGTGACCCAGCCTCTTTATAAGCTGGAGTCACAGTGCTGCAGTCACATGCTCCTTGGGTTAGTGTAGGGAGAGGTAGCTGACTGCGTGAGGGACAGATTTGAGACATTTTAAGACCTGATCCTGCATCCTGAGATAGATTACTTTACTACTGCTGTCTGTGCTGTTGCTCTGAGGACAGATAGCAGAAATTAGAGATTTCACATACCGCTGCTTTGAGTTGCAGATCAAGCTCTGCATAGAACAACGATCGCTACGATCGTGCTCTACGATCAGATTGTTGGGGGAATTTGAGATTTCAAATACCACTGCTT
>BLSH010200684.1:642973-657842 GCA_018402905.1 Glandirana rugosa | reverse complement strand
GCTCCCCCGCTCGGACGTGCGTATGGGGGTGCCTAGACACCCCCGTGGACTACTTCTCCTCCTCGGTCCTTGCGGTTGTCCCCAGGTCTTCTTCTCCTAGCCCCGACGAGACCCGTTTTGGTAACGTGTCTCGACCATTCATCACAACTCGCTTGGGCCTGACATTGCAAGCCCAGGCATGGCTTGAAATCCCACAGGCACCGTGCCTGGGCCTGGGCCTGTAAAGTTTTTAGCAAGCCCAAGCCAGGCCCCAAGACGATAAAATGAGGTGCACAACTCTTCGACGTCCCGTCGGTTAGTTGTTCGCAAAGTCACCAAACGGGAACCCGAACGATTTTTGAAATGTCCGGGTCCGGGTCCGTGCCACGGACACCCTAAAGTTCGGTACGGACCCGAACGTTACAGTCCGGGTTCGCTCAACACTACTTACCAGCTCTGTGCAATGGTTTTGCCCAGAGCAGCCCCGATCCTCTTCTTCTGGACCCCTGTTGGCGTTCCTGGCTCCTCCTCTTCATCAGGTGCCCCCACAGATCCGTGGGGGTATGCGTGCAGGCTCGCCCCCTCGCTCCCGTGTCACAGCTTTTGATTGACAGCAGTGGGAGCCAGTGGTTCCCACTGCTATTAATCTGTCTAATGAGGAGAGAGACAGCGGCGGGAAGCGCTGCACTTGTGCACATCGCTGGATTGGATCAGGCTCAGGTAAGAAAAAGGGGGGGTCTGGGGGGGAGCTGCAGCACAGAAGGTTTTTCACCTTAATGCATAGAATGCATTAAGGTGAAAAACATTAAGGCTTTACAACCACTTGAAGCTTTTCTTTCATGATGAAGGGGCAGCACAGATGGTATTTGTCGCCCAGCAACAAGAATAAAGTCACTATTTATATATTTATGCAATTTCATTCATAATGTACAATAGTGACTACATAATTGATTGACACTGTAATACATATAATTACCACAGCTTAAAATATATTAAATGCAATGATTTAAAGTGGTTGGAAAGGCATATGGCTTTTTACCTTAACCCTTTAGTGTTATGGTCTTGTGTTATAATTATTGCTCTCACTCTGGCATACGCAGTGATATGTTACACACGTGTTTACGTGCGTGTGTATATGTGGAGGTGGCCTCAAACATTTTTTGGGGGGATTTTATGTGTTTGTGTGTAACTTTTGTTTCTTTTCCTTTTTTTTATCACATAGGGGACAAAATGTCCTTTATGTGATGTTTTTATGTGGCAGATTCTCTTTATTGATAGGTGCAGGGTGTAAAAGACCCCCAAAGTCTCCTCTAGGCTCCACTGAATGTTTTGCAATGCAGATCGCATTGCAAAACATTAGTTCCCAGCAAAGCGAAATGGGGAAAGCGAGAGAATGACCCAGAAGTGATGCCTGATGGGCAAGCGTAACCCGATAATCATGGCAGAAGCGTGAGGTGGGGGGGGTTGCTGCCGGGGGTCCATGAGAGTGATCGGGGACAGCGGCGCCACCCAACTAGTCTCACCTGACAGGCAGGAGTCTGCCCGTCAGGTTCACACACAATCCGGTGGCTGCAGCCACCGGATTGTGTGTAATACCCCCCGCCGTTAGATCCGTACGACGTACAGACCTGGCGGTGAAAGGGTTAATGCATTCTCTGCATTAAGGTAAAAAAACCTTCTGCAAGTAGCTCCCCCACCCCCAGCCCCACCTTATACTTACCTGAACTCAATATTGATCCAGCGATGTGCATGAGAGCAACAGCTCTCTTGGCTCTCTGCCTCCTCCTGTTGCTGTCAATTACAGCCAGTGAGGAGGGAGGGGGGCTAAGCTCCGCTCTGTGTGTCAATTGACACACAGAGCATGAATCGGGGCAGGCATGCACGAGTGCCTTCATACGAAGTGGTTTGCTATGGGGGCACTCATGGGGGGGCTAGGAATGGTGGCAGGGGACCCGAGAAGAGGAGGATCAGGGCCACTCTATGTAAAACCATTGTACAGAGTAAGAAATTATACAATGTTCATTATTTTATTTTTACAAATGGAGCATTTACAATCATTTTAATATGTGTAGGCAGCATTTCTGATTAAGATAGCAATTCAAAACCACATGAGCAATATTTTTTATCAACAACAGTAAAGTAACACACAAAGTAAAGAAACACACAGGGGGCATGCAAGAAAAAAAACCTCCAAATCTCTAACTTCTACCCCCCCTCCCAAAACAAAAAGTTTTCTCTTCCGTTTAAATCCTTAACTCTGGAAGGGTCCATTTAGGTTTGCCTTAGCCCTCAGAATAGCAATCTTCTGTGCATTAGTGCATCATTATTCAGAGGGCATTTGACAGGCAGTGAAGAGGCATTATGTCATGCTCTTGATGTCTGTTTTAAGACCTGATTGCACACAGCACCATACAGCAACCGCTGGACTGCCCACCAAACAGAACAGTAGGATAACTTTTGCCAAGCAAGACATTGTCACCATGGCATGTGTATACCCCCATATGGTTGCCTTTGCAGTTTGGGGGAGTAGTTGGGTTGCACAAACGCAGCTCAACCCCCCTCCAACCACAAGTGTAATCCAAGCCTAACAGTTATATATAGAGTCAGAAATCTCTGGACAATGTCCTCTTTTCTGATTATGACACACTAGGACAGGCCCTAAGACTGACCCTTCCTAGTCTTGCCACCACTGTGAGCCATTAAAAAATCTTAAAGTGGCCCTGTTATTGAAAATATATTAAATTACGTTCACCTGGAATACTACACAGATACGCTACTTGGGGGTGAATCTGGCAGCCAACATCAGCCAACTTTACGAGGCCAACTACCCTCCCTTACTTAAGAAACTAGCAGAGGATCTTGTCAGATAGGATCAAGAGGGCGTCTCGTGGCTAGGTAGGTTACATGCAGTCAAAATGACCCTTCTTCCCAGGATTCTTTACTTCTTTAGAGCTCTCCCTGTCCCACTTAGGAAGACTAATCTCCAGAAAATACAATCGCAAATTTTGAAATTCATTTGGGGCCGAAAAGGTTATAGATGTTCAGCTACGGTTCTCTTCAGGAGACGTGATCAAGGGGGGCTGGGACTTCCACACCTATACAAATACTACCAGGCAGCTCAAGTAGCCCAGTTTTCCACAGTCTTCTCCAGAGCGAACAAACCTGATTGGGTTAATATAGAAAGGCAGGCGGTGCCCCTCAACACTATTGATTATCTGGTGGGGGCGTCTCATAAACTGAGGCCCTCAATATTAGCCCCTACATTGTCCCACTCCTTTGCCATTACTGACTCAGTTCTTAAACCTCCGTATCTGATCTCAAATTTACGCCCTCTTAACCATCTCTTTAATGACCCCCTTTTCCCTCCGGGTCTTGACATTAAGGCTTTCCAGTGGTGGACTGATAAGGGATTATAACGTATAGGCCACTTTCTGAACCTAGAGGGCCCCTTGACTTTAAACCACTGTATCAACAAATTACATATGCCACCGACTGAAAAATTCAGTTTCCAGCAAATCTGTCACTTTCTGACTCACTGGTGGAAGTCTAGAAATGACCATAAAGGTATTACCCCTTATGAAAAATGGTGCTCAGAATCTGAGGATCAAAGAGGAGGCATTACTATAATTTATGCATCACTGATGGAGAATGTTGATAAACCTCCCTATGCGAAGAGATGGGAGAGAGATCTGGTGGTGGAATGGGAAACGGATAGGTGGTACTCTTTGGCCCTGAGAGCCTCTAAAGGGATTATGAATATAGCCCTAAGGGAGGCCAATCTGAAAGTATTGATCCGATGGTACTTGGTACCTTCTAGGTTGGCAGCCATGTACCCAGATGCCTCCAGCCTCTGTTTTAGAGGTTGTGGACATCTGGGCTCCTTCCTCCACACTTGGTGGGAATGCCCACATATTCGAGGCTTTTGGAACAAGGTTTTCCATTTGATTCGTAGAATCTCAGCCCTTCCATTACCGCAGACCCCGGAAATAGCCCTTCTCAACTACAAACCTGAGGGGCTTTCCAAATCTCTATTTCAACTTACCCACTTTATCTTGCTGGGTGCTAAAATCACAATAGCCAGGGCCTGGAAGCGTCCCTCAGTGTCTTTTGCTGATGCTAAACAAAAAATCTCTTGGATCATGGTACAAGAAGGGCTCGCAAGTGTTATTTTGGACACCTCAACTAAATTTGACCGAGTCTGGGAACCTTGGAAGAACTACCTTAGGCTGCCCACGTGACCTATAACCCTCTTTATCCTCTTACTTGACTTCCCTGGTGCCTCTTTTACTCTTTCCTACGTTTCTCTCTTGCTACTTCTTCCTTGCTTCCTACTCTGTTGCTTTTGGTTTTGTCAGACGGTTCAATTCTGTTAGCTGATGTCTAGTTAGTTTTTCAGGGGCACCTCACCATCCTGCTTTCGTGGCCAGAGGTGGGGGGCTGTCATTCCCGCATTAGATACAATGCGTTGGTGGTAGGTTGGCAGTAGCAACTTCCTTATTTTTGATGTGTCAGTGGCAAGCCATCCAAAGTTCTAGTTAGGACTATAGGGTTGGGAGTTGGGTGGAACACAGTCTGTCCCTCCGGATACAGATTGATCCCATACGGGGTGTCTGGTGTGACAGCACCAAACTTGGTCTTCTTGATATTATTTTTCTCTAGTAGACATATTATATCCTGCGGATTTTCAAATTCCAATGACATCAGCTATTGTATTATTGTTATATTGTTTTCTGTGTATGTGAATATTCATTTGTCAGAATATGACTTATTGCTTTATACTTTTTGTTATCCTGACAATACTTAATAAAAACTATTGAAACGAAAATATATTAAATTAAATGCTCCTGTAAAAGGCAGCATTTTATACTTACCTGTCCCAGCACTCATTCTTAGAATCCTTGCTCAGTTCCCAAGCAAAGCTTTTGGAATGAACTTTACATCTGATACACTTGCAGGTGTGTTAGATTCTTTTGGTCCCTTATGTTTTTCTGGCATGTTCTTTGCGCAGTCATGCAACGTTGTACCCAAATAACATTTTTTATAATTTTTCCACCACAAATAGAGCTTTCTTTTGGTGGTATTTGATCACCTCTGGGGTGTTTATTTTTTGTGCTAAAAAAAAAAATGTTTGTAAAAAATGTTTTTCTTTGTTTCTGTTACAAAACTTTGCAAATAAGTATGTTTTCTCCATCACTGATGGGCACTGATGAGGCTACACTGATGGGCACTGATAAGGCAGTACTGATTGGCCCTGATGAGGTGGCACTGATGGGCACTGATGATGAGGCACTTAAATGCAGCACTGATAGGCGGCACTGATAAGCAGCACTGACAGGCACTGATAGGTGGCACTGATAGGCACTAATAAGCGGCACTGATGAGCACTCATAGGTGGCACTGATGGGCACTCACCGGCAGCACTAATGGGCACTCATAGGCTGCACTAGGCAGTGATAGGTGGCTCTGGTGGGCACTGATGGGCAATGATAGATGCCGCTGGTGGGCACTGATGGGCACTGATGTGTGGCACTGATAGATGGCACTGTTAGGTAGCACTGCTAAGGAGGCACTGGCGGGCATCACAGATGGACACTGAGTGCCATCCCTATTGACAGTTTTTGCCATAAATGGTGGTCCTGAGTGGGCTTCCCTGGTGGTCCTGGGTGGGCACCCCTGGTGGTCCCTGGGTGGGCTTCCTGGGCAGGCTACCTGGAGGTTCTGGGTGGATTCCCTGGTGGTCCTGGGTGTCGATCCTTGGAGGGGCTGCACTGATAAACAATCAGTGCAATCCCCCCATCAGGAGAGCCGCCGATCGGCTCTCATCTACTTACATCTGCAGACACAAGCAGAGGAAAAGCCGATATACGGCTCTTCCTATTTACACTGTGATCAGCTGTGATTCGTCACAGCTGATAACGTGGTAAAGAGCTTCGGACAGAAGCTCTCTACCATGATTGGAGATGCTGTTTGTCAGACTGACAGACCACACCACCGATCTCCGCGCTGCACGCCCAGTTAGGATAACTGAACCACTTCCCGGCCGTCATTCTGCATAGGGAAGGTAGAGAAGTGGTTAAAGTGATTCTAAGCCTAAACATGTTTTACCTTAATGCATTCCTTGCATTACCTGAGCCGCCATTCGATTCAGCACTGTGCCTGTCTGCAGCTCCCCTCACTTCCATGTCTCACTGGCTTTGCTGGGGCACCGGGAATCATTGGTTCACAGTGCTGTCAATCAAAGCCAGTGATGAAGGGAGCAGGGACAGGGCTGGGTCTCACTGTCTGGGTCAATAGATTCAGCAGCGGGGCTTGGAAGCAGGCACGCCCCATGGTAAGCGGCTTCCCATGGGGGCAGTGGATATAGATGAGGAGCCAGGAGTGCATAAGATAACAAGCATTATGCAATTTAAAGATTGTGTCCTATAACTGTTTAATAAGTGGAAATATGTGGGAATCTCCACCAAACATGTATATACAATATGTACCTTTATATCTAGGTCACTGCCAGCATTCATTAGATTGAGTGGCAAAAATCCTAGTGAGTGTCGAACGGCAGTAATACCATCTTGTTAGTATTTTATTGTTGTGCTCCTGTGCTTTACAAGACATAGAAAGAGAATAAATATGCGAGAATACCTTGAGCCAGTCTTCTTCATTAGAGAAATGCATATTACAATCTGGTTCCCATTGAGTCTGAAACAAAAATGGAAAAACTGTCTTAAAGCATTTGTTACCCTAAAAAAAAAGGGATCCTGTTCTTTTAAAGCATGAATAATAGCACTGTGCTTGTGCTGCGTAATTTGGCCCCTGTATTACCTGAAATACCTGACTGATCCTGCCTGGTTCTGCCCTCCCCCTTTTAAACTGACCATGGTCATGGCTGCTGAGCCCCGTTATCGTGGTCAGTTTATATGCCTCCTTCATCCGCAGCTCTACTCTCTGCTCTCCCCCGTCCTCTGCTCCCTGCCCTACCTGCCTGTCAGCTCTGTGTGTGACCTCCCCTCCCCATGCATTCTAGCACTATTATGAGCAGTGCAAAAATTACTGCTTACAATCACTGCCAGCTCCTCTGCTAGGATAATCTATAGTATATAGTGTATGTTGTTTTTTAAAATTCATCTTCTAGATACCTAATTTCTTCCTGCCAATCAGCGGTCACGTGGCTGATGTCACTCTCTTCCTACAATGTATGTACTACAGAGGGAGGTCGCGTGACCACCCGGCAGACATCAGAGGGAGATCTCGGCCCCTCCCTCCATAGTACATACATGGAGGAAGAGAGTGACGGGCGGTCATGTGACCGCTGATTGGCGACAAGAAATACGGTATTTAGAAGATGGTTTTAAAAAAACAACCCATTTAAGGAAATTGTTTGGGATGGTGGTTGAAACTGTATACATACAGTAGATGTTCAAATTCTATTAATGGGCTATGTAGATTATGTATTGAGAAGAGAGTTCTATAAAGACCGGACAACTGTCTATGAAGAAATCAAAGAACTTTTACTTTGACAGAGGGGAGTCCAAAGTTGTAATTCTAAAATTGGTTCACAGAAGAAAAAAAATGTCTTTAAGGGGCACAACAGACTCCTCCTTTAACAGGGCTCAGGAATCTGTACTTTGCCAAACCACTTGTCAACCAGGTTGGCTCTATTGTGTGGCTGTACGGCGGTGCTTTAAAAGGCTGTAGGGAGCATGTGCGCGCCACCAGAGGTGCAAGCGCACGCCTGCTGCAAGTCTCTGGGGCAAATGCGCATGGCCAGTGGGCGCAATGTCCGCCGGCCACCCGCGATCGCTCCACACAGAGCCAGAATGGAGATCTCTTCATGTAAACAAACAGATCTTCGTTCTGACAGGGAGGTGGAGAGGGATTTGCTGTTCCAAGTAATCCGGAACATTGATCTCTCTCCACCCCCAGTCACTACATTCCCCCCACAGTTAGAGTTCCCTAGGGAACACTTAACCCCTTGATCGCACCTAGTGTTAACCCCTTCCCTGGCAGAGACATTTATATAGTAATCACTGATCACTGTGTAAATGTCAATGGTCCCAAAAAAGTGTCAAAAGTGTCCGATCTCTCCGCCGTAATAATGCAGTCCCGCTAAAAATTGCAGATCAACGCCATTACTAGTAAAAAAAAAAAATAATAAAAATGCCACAAATCTATTCCCATTGTTTGTAAACACGATAACTTTTGTGCAAACCAATCAATATACGGCTATTGCAATTTTTGTTACAAAAAATATGTGGAAGAATACATATTGGCCTAAACTGAGGAATACTGGATATTTATTAAAGCAAAAAGTAAAAAATGTTTTTTTTTTTCAAAATTGTCATTCTTTGTTTATAGTGCAAAAAAAACTGCAGAGGTGATCAAATACCACCAAAAGAAAGCTATATTTGTGGCAAAAAAGTACGCCAATTTTGTTTGGGTACAGCGTCGCACGACCGTTCAATTGTCAGTTAAAGCGACTCAGTCACAAAAAGTGCTCTGGTCAGGAAGGGGATAAACCCTTGCGGGTTGAAGTGGTTAAATGAATTCAGATTGCAGATAAATCTGTGGTTTTCTTCTTGGAATGGTCTTAAAAAGGGGAAGGTTATACCAGTATTAACAAGTACAGAAATGGATTTTGAACCAATGTTATCATTAAAGCTTTGGCTCACCTTCACTAGAATACTGTCTATGCAGATAAAGGATGTCTGTACGTAAAAACAAGCTGCGCAGCTTTGACCAAAATTGCATGATGCATTTGCTATAGGTGTAGGTCATTTACCTACCTCATGAAACCTGACCATCACAGGAGCAACTCACTCCTGTGATGGTGAAGATGAACAGAAATAGGTGGCCTCACTTAGCAACATCCTGGGAGTTTTCAGGTCAGACTTTATGAGACACATAAATGGCCTACACCTATAGCATATATATGGCATTATTCAACTTTAGTCAACGTTTCACGGTTTATTTTTATCTACAGATGCCCCTTATCTGCATAGGCAGTTCTTTTTAAAACGTTTTACTCCTGGAAGTTTGTTTGACATGCTAATTTAACTGTACGTATATCTTAGCAAATGACTGTAGGAACCTGTAAGACCTATGAGTAAATAGAGTAACATAAATTTGTGTAAGCAATTGTTGTCAAACACCCAAATGGCTGGTGTTTTTGGAAATGAGAATCACTCTGAAAAGTCCTGGAACAGCACTGCAGCACTGAGATGGATCGTTCTATAAGTAAATCCAAAAAATTGCATGTACTTTTGCAATGCTTTTTTTATAGGAATTGTTTTCCAAGTCGCAATCCCTTCTGAGTTATGGTGGGAAAGGCTTAAAATATGGAAGTGAGCATAACATAGCCCACAAAGGTTTGGAATTTGTTCCTGGATCAGGCCTATCTAGTTGGACCCACCAATCATCACATATCACAACAGTTTTTCCAAGAATCTAAGATAAAACAGAAGGGTCAAAATCTGTGTCCTACATTTAGTTTAAAGTGAAGAAAACATTTAGGTGAAAAAAAGGATTTAATATGAGCTTGGATCCATCCATTTTACTGCATTTGATTGTTTCTTTGTCTGTAAAATGAGAGTTAGGCCCCTTTCATGTGGCCGTTCCGTGTGCAGGGTCCTTTTGACATCCATCGCTCCATAGAGGAGAACGGGGCGTCCATTCAGGTCTGCCTGAAAAACGGACAGGCAGACCTGAATGGAACGCCCGTGTGAAAGGGGCCTTACACTTATTATAACTACAAATGTAATATTGGTTTGGATTTTTAGGCATTTTTCAGAACATGTAAAGACAACTGTTAGAAATTACATTTATTATTCAAGATTAAAACATTAAATAAAACCTGTCCTGGTTTGGATTTTTAGGTACTTTTCAGAACATGTAAAGACAACAGTTAAAAATTGCAAAATGTATTAATCATGGTTAAAATAATAAATGAAACCTGTCTGGTAATTGATGCATAAAGCACAACCACTATGTTCAGCATTCAGCAGGCAAGTGTAACTGCCTTTCTCTTAGAAATTAAGCTTAATTTATTAAGTACACATGGTTCAACGGTCATACGACTGAACGGACCAAATAGTATGTTGGATCATGTGACATGCACTACATGATCATACCACCAAGCGGAACGTAGTGACGTGTTTTGAACGTATAAAGAGAAAGTTCAGGTGCATGTAATTAGCGTCCAGCCGTTCCTGACTTCTGAGCATGCGTGTTTTGCACAGTTCAACTTGTTGGACCTACTTCTCTGTACACACGATACAACGGTTGTACAACCGCTTGTTGGTACTATCAAAGTTTTATAGTTTGCTCATACAACTTCTGTTGTACGACCGTCGTATGTAGGCTGTACTAATCGCACGCACTAATGGTCGGATGAGCATACAACGAGTGGTCGTATGACCGTTTGCATACAACCGTCAAACCGTGTGTACGAGGCTTAAGTCTAAGGCTAAGTTCATGCCTATGCGTGTTGCTGTGGTTGCGGAATCACAGCAATTTTATCACTCGCAACCACCCACAGTGAAAATGCGCTGATGAGAGAAAACACACGGGGCTGCCATTCATTCTGAATGGCACCCCCACACATGTAAAAATGCAGCACATTTGGGGGTGCAGGAACCATAGGGAAGTTTTCTTGAAGGCCACATTTTAAAAAAGGTTCATACACCTTTTTCTGGAGGAAATGCAGGCACAGCAGCCCATTCACTTGCATTTGCCTGTGCAAATGCGAGTCACAAAAATGCAGAGATGTGAACCTAGGGTAAGGCAGTTACACCTGCCTACTGAATGCTGAGTATGGTGGTTGTGGTTTGTGTATATTGTATTAATTACCAGATTGGTTTTATGTTTTATGTAATATTTTAATCATGATGAATACATTTTGTAATTTTTTAACAGTTGTATTTATATGTTCTAAAAAGTGGCTAAAAAACCCCAACCAATTATAAATTTGTTGCTACTACATGTAAGGGATGTGGCAATATTTTATTAATTCAGCTGGACTATTATTTTCAATTATTATAGCTAGTTTGTAAAAATGATGTCATTAAAATTTCTCCTACACTTAGACTGTCATGGCAACATGTTAATATTTTAAGGATGGTGAGGCTAAGACCTTGGAGCTTGCTACTTTGCTGAAAACTAATCATGACTCCTAGTGGATAATATATTTCCTTAATTTATGACCACTACAAAAGTTACAGTAATTTACCTTTTTTGAGACAAACTGTCCTTGAACAAGTTTGCTGTCCTAACCTGTCTGTCACCCTTTTCTAGGTTGTTTAATGTAATTCATTATTATTTCATGAGAATGGTTAATTAAAGACATGAGCACTACAATACAAAGCTAATTATTTTATCGTGACCTCTAAAATAGACCAAGACTAATACTATTCTCATTGTCACAAGGTTAACAATCAGTTGCATTGCATCCTAAATTGATCTGCAATCTATTTGTGGTTTTATACCTATGTTTACTGGTGCATAGCTAGGTTATTACTTTTTTGCACTGTTGATAAATGCCCCAAGGGAGTCTGATTATTTCACAAATTACAGTAACTTTCAAGAGGGCTGGGTTAAAAAGAAGTTTTGCTATTAATTTAGGTATTTCACTGCATCTCAAAAAGTGTCACACATAGGGGGCGTGGCGACCGCTGGAGAATATGGCCGCTTAGACACAGAGCTCTGCTCTCCTACAGGGGATCAACTAGAAAATCGGCGCTCAGGGAGCATCTAAACCTCCACAACTAAAACTCCCAGACTTCCCATCGTCTGCAGCACAGGAGGATATGAGGAGACAACTCCAAGACCCACCGAAAGTGCAGAAAATGTCGGATTACATTCCGACAACGAGCCGCGGGCCTCACCAAAATGGCGACTGTAGTCTACCTGCACCGTCAGCAGCCGGACCTCTAGCGAGCGCCTACACGAACGATCGGGAGCCCAAATCAGCCGTTCCAGAGTGGTTGATTCCACGAACGATGAAAGAGCAAACTTCGGAGCAGCCTTCGTTCCGGATAAAGAAAACGATCCAAGTCATACAGCTCTTGCCTCACCCACTTTCAGAAGCCCTGCTAAGTCTAAACCTCGCAGAGACTCCACAGAGGCAGATCCCTTAGCACTCCCGATGGAGGTGCAAGCAACCCAAAACGACCGCCCATCACGTGCGGAACCACTAGACCCCTTCGCACAATTCCCCACTACGGGTCAACCAGTCTCAGGCGTCACCCTAAAGGACAGGCTTATGTCACTGAGAATAGCCCTACAGACTGACATGATGGCCTGCATACAACAATGTAAAGTAGAAGTTCAGGAACTGGGAACCAGAGTGGATCAAGTTGAAGGTAAAATGAGCGAATTTACAACCTCATTCAATGCACTGGTAGACTCCCACTCTTCCCATCAAGAAACCATAGAAGGTCTACTAACAAAACTGGCGGACCTCGAGGATCGCTCGAGGAGAAATAACCTGAAAATACGAGGAAAAGCCGAATCCATTCAATCTAACCAACTTCCACATTTTGTCCATGATCTATTTAAAGCAGTGATACCATCACTCACCTCAGCGGACCTTACAATTGACAGAGTGCACAGAGTCCCCAAACCATCATACCTACCTGCAGAAGTTCACTGAGACGTACTTTTGCGCATACACTTCTTCCAAGTAAAGGAAAAGATCTTAGAGGCATTTAGATGCAGTGACAGTCTACCAGAACAAGCTGCAAACCTTCAAGTACTACCAGACTTTTCCCAATACACCTTACAGAAACGCAGAAACCTAGCATCCATCACGAAGGCTCTCAGAAACAACAAAATTATTTACCGTTGGAAATACCCGGCGAAACTCGAAATATCCCATGACGGCTCCAACCACAGCATCACGTCCCTAGAAGAAGGCATAAGGCTTCTGAGATCCTGGAAAGTCCTCCCACTGGACCAAGATTCGCCTCATCCTCATGCAAGCCCGGCAACACCAACTTACATCCAAAATGACTGGCAAGTCTCCCGCCGTAAACCCATCAAAAAGAAAACCTGAAACACCTTTGAGGGGTCATTCCGGACAACGTACCCAGTCCCTCAACAGATTAGGCAGTTTTGCCTGCTTTAGTCCACGTTGGACTTAGTTTTTAAGGCTGTAGCTCGGACACCGAGTGAAGCCACTGTTCTTACGTCTCTAAGTTTGAAAGAGTGCCACCTTGGCCTCATCTAATCCTTTCTTCCAAACCTCTCGGCATTACTGGTGCAAATATACCCAACTAAACCCCAACCACAGGACCATGATCGAGACCATGACTCCCGACCCTCTGAGCAACACAGTTCTGAATCCTCCATACCTACCCGAGTTCCCCAGGTGTAACTACCAGAAGCTATACCACATTTATCCAAACATATCAGAGAAATCCTATATCATCATGAAACATCAACATGGGACTTAAATTCCTGTCTGTCAATGCCAGAGGACTTAATCATCCTGCTAAACGCAGATCACTTTGGCAAACAGCGCTGCAACAGAATGCTGATGTCCTAGCGGTGCAAGAAACTAATTTTCACAAAGACTGCAGCCCGAAATGCTCGCACTCTAGATACCCCCGTATTTTCACAGCATCCATGCCAGCGAAGAAAAGAGGAGTACTACTGGCCATTCGAGACTCAGTTTCCTTTGAGCTGAAAAAATCCCTAATTGATCCAGAAGGCCGGTATATTATTTTACTGTGTGTTATTAACAATCTTCCTTTAACTTTGGTCACAGTTTATGTTCCCAACTCGCATCAGTTGAGGTTTCTCAGGAGAATATTCAAGATCTCGCAGATGCGACTTGGTAATGTTTTGTTATGTGGAGACTTTAATGGTACTGTCAATCCAACCCTTGACAAATCTTCGCCCCCTGGGAGACAGCCATCCTTCATGGACAGCCTCCTAGCTGGTGAAGAGCTTCATGACCCTTGGAGGTGCCAGCATGCTGAGGAAAAATCCTTCACCTATTATTCACCCCACCACAATTCCTATTCACGCCTTGATTTCTTTTTGGTTGACAAAATGCTCCTGCAGAGAATCTCCGAATCCACTATCCAAGATATCACATGGTCTGACCATGCTCCCATCACACTACAGGTGGAGGAGGGAGGTTCTGCTGCAGCAACACGAATATGGAGATGTAACACATCTGTTTTGCAGGACCCGGAATACCAAAAGGAAATCAACAAACAATTAGACAATTTTTTTCCATTTTAACAACAGGAATGATACAAATGCCTTTACTAGAGATGAGCGAACTTCTAGAAGACCGGGTTCTGCTGGTTCGGCCGAACATCGGGACAAAGTCCAGGTTCGGGTCCGGACAGAACCCGAACTTTGTCCCGGACCCCGAACCCCATTGAAATCAATGGGGACCCGATCTTTTAGGCACAAAAATGGCTGTAAAATAGTCCTGGAAAGTCCTAGAGGTCTGCAAAAGGAAGGAAATGGGGGTAAGGGTGGGACAAGTGACCTACAAAGAAATGGGGAAAGAGAAATAACTTTAAATATTTAAAAAAAAATAAAAACATAAAAAAAGCAAAAATGGAGGTGAATGTGGATCGTCTTCAAACTGGGTCTGAAAAGTATTAATTAACGGTAGAAACCATATAACTGTTCTAAAATCATCTTCAAACTGTGTCAAAAAAGTATAAATAAGCCGGGAGAACCCATATCACTGTTCTGAAAACATCTGGAAGCTGTGTGTGTCACTTTAAATAAAACCGGGAATAACTGAACATCTGTTCTGCAAACATCTGTAAAGTCTGTGTGTCACTTTAAATATAGCCGGGAATAATCTACAAGTCAATAAGGGCCGATATAAATTTCACTGTGTGTCTGAAATGTCTACAAACGTCTTGTCTACAAG